>CAUYRT010060423.1:0-46666 GCA_963574885.1 Lepilemur ruficaudatus
CTTCTATCTAGACCATTAAAACATTTTCCATATCACCAGTAAGGCTGTTTTGTTTTCTTATTATTATTCATGTGTTCCCTGGAGTATTTAATTTTCTTCAGTAACTTTTTCTTTGTGTTCACAACTTGGCTAACCATTTGGCTCAAGAGGTCTAGCTTTTGACCTATCTCAGCTTTTGACATGCCTTGCTCACTGAGCTTAATCATTTCTAGCTTTTGATTTAAAGTGAGAAATATGCAATTCTTTCTTTCACTTGAATGCTTAAAGGTCATTGTAGGGTTATTAATTGGCCTAATTTCAATATTGTTGTGTTTCAGGGAAGAGGGAGGCTCAAGGAGAGGGAGAAAGATGGAAGAATAGTTGGAAGAGTGTGTAGCAGTCACAACATACACAACATTCATTGATTAAGTTCGCCATCTCACATGGATGAGGTTCATGGTGCCCCAAACAATTATAATTATGATAACTTGAAAGATAACTGATCACAGATCACCATAACAGATATAATGATAATGAAGAAGCTGGAAATACTGAGAGATACCAAAATGTGACACAGAGACACAAAGTGAACACATGCTGTTGGAAAAATGGCGCTGAGAGACTTGCTTGAGACAAAGGTTGCCAGAAATCTTCAATTTGTAAAAAATGCAGTATCTATGAAGCATAATAAAGTGAAGTGCAAATGAGGTATGCCTGTAGATAGAAAGTCCTTAGGAATCTACAACAAATGTTAGTAGAGCTAATTTGGTAACTTAGATCACAAGATACTAGTCAATATATAACAATGAATTGTCCTTCTCTCTCCTAGCAATTAAAAATTAGAAATTGAAATTTAAAAATCCAATGCCATTTATAATAAAAAAAATCATTAGGGATTTAAGAATAAATCTAACAAAATATTTATAAAGTCAATAGATGCTCAAATCAATTTACCTATAGATTCAAGGCAGTTCAACTCAAAATTCCAGCAGCAATTTCCATAGAAATTGACAAGCCAACCCTAAAATTATATAAAAAATGCGAAAGACATAGAATAGCCAAAATAATTTTGAAAATGAAAAACAAAGTTAAAGGACTTAAGGAACCTGATTCAAAACTTCCTCTAAATCTATAATAATCAGGATAGGATGGAATTGGTATAAGTAAAGACATATACATCAATGGGACAGAGTAGAGAGTTCACACACAGACCCATA
This sequence comes from Lepilemur ruficaudatus, assembly GCA_963574885.1. Lineage (NCBI taxonomy): Eukaryota > Metazoa > Chordata > Mammalia > Primates > Lepilemuridae > Lepilemur > Lepilemur ruficaudatus. The sequence continues at coordinate 1,197 of CAUYRT010060423.1, forward strand.
TATACATGGTCAATTGATTTTTTTTTTTTAATCCAAGATAATGTAATGAGGGAAAGGATAGTTTTCTGAACAAATGGTGCTGGAACAACTGGCTATCCAACTGGGGACCTGAGGGGAAGAGCATGAATCCTTACTTCTCACCATACTCAAAAATTTACTCATAATGAATGGTAGTCCTAAAATCAAAAGCTAAAATTATAAAACACCTAGAAGAAAGCATAGGGAAAAAATCCTTGCTACTTTTAAGTAACCAAAGACTTCTTAGATAGGATGTAATAGGCACAAACAATAAAGGAAAGAAATGATATATGGAAGTTCATCAGAAGAAAAAACTTCTCTTCAAAAGATGCCTTTATGGAAATAAAAAACAAAGCAAAGACTGAAAGAAAACATTAGCATTACAAATGTATCTGGCAAAAGACTTATTATGTATGTGCAGAATATATAAAAATTCTTACAACTCAAAGGAAGAGATACAAACCAAGATGGGCAAAATATTTAAACAGGTACGTCCCAAAAGAAGATGTTTGAATGACCAACAAACACGTGAAAAGATGTCATTAGGGAAATGCTAATTTAAAAATAAACACAATGAAACAGTTTGGCAGTTTTTATACAAAAACATACATTTACCATACAATCCAGACACTTCATTCCTAGGTATTTACCTAAAACAAATGAAAACATTTGGCCACAAGATGACTTGCACATGAATATTCTTGGCAGCTTCATTCATAAGAGCTCCAAACTGGAAACAATTTAAATGTCCATCAACAGGTGAATTGATATTAGCAAAGCAGTGTATCCATATAGTAGAATGCTTCTCAGCAATAAAAAAAGAATGAAGTACATATGCATGTAACAATGTCTGTGAATCTCAAAACATTGTGCTGAACAAAAGCACTCAGACCAAAAAGAGTAAACATACCTTTCTTTGGTTTATATGAAATTTTCAAAAGGAGAATCAAATCTACTGTGAAAGAATACAGATCTACAGTTGCCAGAGCTGGGTGGGGATTGACTATATGGTGATAGATGCATTCTCTCATCCAGGTACTAACCAGGCCTGACCATGCTTCGTTTCTGAGATCAGCTGAGATCAGGCACATTCAGGGTGGTATGGCCACAGACAGCATTCTATATCTTAATTGTGGTAGTGGTTACTCAAGTATATAACATCTGTCAAAGCTCATCAAACTGTACATTTAAAATGTACAATTTAAAAAGGGTTCATTTTATGTACATTTTACTTGAACTGAGTTTTAAAATTTTTCAAAGGGTGCCAAATACCACAATTTGTACAAAATTCAGGCAAAGAACCTAATATAAATTCATTTGCTGACACTTCTATAATACCCTACCTTTCCAGCTACTTTATCTTTGATTGCCTCTTCATTTGATAACAAATTTTTAATATTTTTATAAATAGAAAAATAACCTCTCCTTTAGCAGGACTTAACCATTTTTAAATTCTTGATAGTTTAGGTAGGTACTTTTACTTCATATTCAAGTTTTTTAGTATTCAATATTATGCCCTTTCTTGACTTTTTATCTGTTTTTGTTTTATCTCTAATTGTTGCACTACGCATACTTTATCACACTTTATCTGGAATATTACATGTCCTCACATATAGCAGTAAGAGCTTACAATACTTCATCTATTTCTATTTATCCCTTCTTCTCTTTCTGATATATTTATTGTGTATTTATGTTGGTTTTGTTTTAAATAGTCAAATGTCTTCCAAAAATAAGAAAAGTTTAAAATTTTTGTATATTTATCACTTATTTTATTAATACTTTTATGGCACTGTTTACTCATTATCGTAGATTCAAGTTTTCTACTGATACAATTTCTCTTTAACTAAAAACCTCCCTTAAACATTTCTTACAGTGAAGATCCATAGGTGACAAATTCTCTCAGCTTCCATTTCTCTGAAAATGTCTTATTTTACCTTTATGCTTGAAATATATTTTCACACATATGAAATTCTAGATTGAAAGAGTTTTTTTTAGCACTTTAAATATGCCATTCCATTAGCTTTTTCCCTCACATTGTCTCTTATGAGAAGTCAGTCATAATTCTTGTCTGTAAGTGTTGTCTCTTTTTTATTCCTCTGGCAGTCTTTAGCACTTTTTATTTATCTTTGTTCTTATCAGTTTGACTGTGATGCTCTAGGTGTAATTTTTTGTGTATTTATTCTGCTTGGGATAAATTGACTTTTACTTGCTCACTCCTTCACCAAGGCTTTCTGTTTGAATCTGTCAAGTCCCTTGGGTTTTGGCAGACTTCCTCCTTCTCCTGCCTGTATCCAGATCCAATATTTCTACCCAGAAGCTGCCACAGCAGACTGCTCACGTATGAAGGACTTTTCTATCTGGTAATCAGTTTATAAAGGCTTTCTTACATCCAATATTCTTCAGAAGTCCCATAGGTAAGTGTGAGTTGTATGTTGTCTGGATTTTTCACAGTGTTACTATGGGAGGAATAGTCTTCCACATCCTCTCACATCTTACCCTGAAGTGGAACAGCTATTTTCCAATGTGGTCTTATGAAAAGAATATGGTCTTTTGGATTCAGACAGACACAAATTCAAAACTTGGACTCTGCACTTGCTAGTAGAATATAGTTCGGCTAGTAGCTAATATAAAAAGTATTATCCAGTTGGTGAAAACCTCTTAGGAGATCCCACTGAAGAAGAATGAGCTATTGTTAGATAATAATTTCTGTGAGTTTTGCTGGGTCACCTTACGTAGCTGGGGCTCGAGGTAGTGAACCTACCAAAACTGAATACCAATCTGTGTGCTAGCCTAGGATTTAAAAATTAAGTCCTGACCAGTGTTAGGTAGTCATGGTAACAAATTGGTCATCTTGTTCTTAAAAATGAAAAGCAATAGTCCACTCAAAAAGCTAACATCATGTTTTTTCAAAATGTTTTTTCTAACATTTTGTTAGAAAAAAATAAGAAACTACAGTTTCAATGCCTGTATTTAAAATCCTAATAAAAACATAAGTATTTTGTGATTATTAAAATGTCTGCTTTCTGGAAAATGCCTTTTTTTTTTTCTTGCAAATGTATAACCCAAATTGACAGAAAATCAACTTGCCTTAGGAGCAAAAAGCACAATCACACCAGTCATTGGAACTGACAGTGTTTGTGTTACTTATAAAACATGTATTTTAATTCAGAGCACCTATGATTCACTAATCATTCTGCACAGAAAGAACTACTTAACAGTCATTTGGTAGTCTGTTTGTAACATTTGATTTTATCTACCAAATCTGCTTAATAAAAATCTGCAGTAAATAAAGAAACACCAAACATTCTACCAAGAGTAGCTATCACTGAGCCTGTGATTCTACCTTATTTTGAGCAGGGTTCACCTTCTATTCATTGATGTTTATTGAGTACCTACTGTGTGTAACACTCCATGTTAGGAGCTAGGGATACTATGGCGAATAAGACTTTTATGGCCTCTGTCCTTAGACAATCTATAATGTTCTAGAAAGACAGACTTTGAAACAAATCATTTTAATGGTGATGAGTGCTACAGAGGAGTACTGGGTGCTATTGGAGTGTGTTATAATAAAGGCTAACCTAATCTGGAGGCTCCCAAATGAAGTTTAAACTGAGGCCTGAGAATAACCAGGAGTTAACAGGTCCTGTGGGCATAGGGCCAAGCATCACAAAGGAGAGAAGGCAATTCAAGCAAACTTTTAGTTTCATTCTTGCTCATCTTCAGACATTTTAGGCTGTTTTGACAGTCTAAATCTGTTGTATTCAACTGTTGATTTTTTTTTTAATCCAAGATAATTTAATGAGGGAAAGGATAGTCTTTTGAACAAATGGTACTAGAACAACTGACTATGAGATATCTCTGGAGTTTAATTCTTTTCTATCTAAACTTGCAGCATTTACTAGATTAGTGCCATTCAAAGCACATTCCATTTACCAGCAGCAACCGCTTGAAGGAAATGCAAGTTTTCTGTTCCCACGTGCATTAGTTTCCTAGGGCTGCTGTAACAAACTACCATAAACTGAGTGGCTTAAAGCAACAGAAATTCGTTCTCTCCCAGTTCTGAAGGACAGAAGTCTGAAATCAAGGTGTCAGCAGGACTGCATTCCCTCCGAAGGCTCTAAGGGTGAATGCTTCCTCACCTCTTCCAGTCTATAGTGGCTCCAGGCAATCCTTGCCTGGTGGATGCAAAACTCCAATCTCTGCTTCACATGACTGCCTCCCCTGTGTGTCTTTTCCTTTCCTATGTGTGTCTTCTGTCATTGCATTTACCACCCAGATACTCCAGGACAATATCATCTCTAGATACTTAACTTAATTACATCTGCAAAGACCCTTTTTCCAAATAGGTCACATTCACAGGTTCCAGGGGTTAGAATGTGAATATATCTTGGAGGACACCATTGAACATGCTACACCACTCATCAAATCAAAATCTTTGGGTACAGGGTCCAGAGATCTGTGGTTTAACAAATTTTTCAGGTGTTTCTTCTGAAACGAAAGTTTGAGACTCACTGGACCAAATCCTTGCTGCTCAGCTGGGTTCTATTATTGGCTCCTCCTACTCAACCCTTTCTTTCCTGCTGCTAATCTCAGAGAAAGAGCATTGCAGGAAGCATGGAACATCTGTTCTGGATTATTGAATGATGATGTATCCAAATAGTCTTCAAATGAACACATTTATTTTATAATGGTTATTTTCAAAAGAACCCAATAATTAACCTTTTACTTTTCTCATGAATAAAAGAACATTTATTTATGGCTGGATGAGAATATCAGATCACTTTGTGCATAGGGCATTCCTTATATACCTAAAAATATGGAAATCAAATAATGAGAATTTTGAAGAAAAAAATGGAACAGCATCATTTACCAGGTCAAGGATATTAAATCTCTTAAAATATTAGAAATATGAAATTCTTTGTTCAGAAAACTATTAGCCAGCATTTCAGCAGTTACGATAAAAAATAATAAAAACTAAAAACATGGGATTTTAAAGGTTTTTTATTTTTAAAGAAAATAGGGAAAAAAGAAGAAAGCCATGCTATGTCCTAATCCCATCATCCTTTAAGAGTCTGCCCTTATTCCAAGGTCAAATCTGTTATTCAGTTTATAAATGAACCAGGTCTAAAGGTTAATTGTATTCTAAAAAACCTACAGTGGTCTTGAAATGTCAAATGAACATCTTTTTACATTTTCTTCATCTTTACAAGCTCTTAAAGATTCATAAGGCATTACTACTGACCTTGTGATATCGTTAAATTCTATTTACATTTTTATACAGAAAAACTCAGTTTGTATATGACAGATGATAGATAGATCCAAAACAATCCTGTAAGATTGAAAAATCTAGTCCAAGTATTTTATACACATTCAGAAATGCACACTAGAAATACACAGGCACTTCCCCACAAATATATACCATACTGTTGGAAAATATAACCAGTGGTCTCTAAGGGTATGCCTTTATAGCTCAGGATCTTTTTGTGCATGTAGACTATAGACTTCTACTTTTTTTCTACTGTAGATATGTGTTTGTGTAATTGTGTTCTGTTTCCCTCACTCTGATCAAAACCCGCTCACCTGAGACTTACTATTTATATAACCACCTGCTCTTCAATTCACTGCAAAGGCCTAAGCTTTCTCCTTCCATTTTGGACTTACTCTATGTGTAGAACCTGCTTTAATACTCCCAGCTGTCTCCCTAGAGCTCCACTCCAGTTTATTCTGTCAACAACTGTTGATTGGGCACCTACTACGTGCCAAGACACTATGGATACAGAAGTGAATAAGATGGAAGTTCTGCCCACAAACAGCCTTATTTCACACAGGGGGCGGAAGCAGGTGGGCGGGGATAAGGGAAGAGGACTGGAGGTCAAGGACAGGATACACTGTAATTATATTCCAAACATTACATGCCAAAAGTTTAATATATATTATCACAAAACTTCAGGAAAACCCTGAGGTTAAATATTATCATATTTCTGCAGATAAGGACAGTCAGATTCAGTAGCACCAAAGAGTTTGTCCCAAAATACAAAACTGGTGATGGATAGAGCCAGGATTCAAACCAGGGCTGCTTGTTTCCAGGTAGCCTGCTCTTGATCATGTCACCAGACAGTCCTACAGAGGACAGATATTTCAACACGCTCAGACTTACCACCTCCTCACCACCTCTCATGCTCATCCCAAACTCCTGCCTTGAGACACAACCACTCTGAGCCACACAGGTGTGAAATAAACAGGGTGCAAACGTGTTCACTTTCTTTATTTGTATAACTCAATTAAATTTGCTTCCTTGGATTATCTAATGGCAGACAACTTAAAACAATTACATTCTACATAGATTTCTCAGTCCAGCAGTAATTTTTATCTCAATCAATTCTGATTTGTAACAAGTCACTTACCAGTTTAAACTTTAGTGAGCTGAATGTTCTGTCTTCCTCCATCCTTCTCTCTGGGTATCTGAGTCCTAGGGAAGCCTATGGGAGGAGCATCACCGCCTTGGTAGTATATATGTAACTTCCCTGTTGCCATCTCTCTGCTGGTGTCTGCTGCTAATATAATTTGTCCTCTTGGTTCAAGGGGTACACAGTGCTACTTCGGGCAGAACTCAGAGCACTAGACCACAGGTTTCCTCTTTGCCCTCTGGTGCTGCCAGGCCTCTGGGTTCCATTCTGCACCCCATCTGGACCCTGGCTGGCAGCATTCTTTTGGTGAAGACCTGCTAGGTGACCACTGTACAGGTTTTCCAGCTCTTACTCTTAGCTATGATAACTTCTGTGTCCCCACACTGGGCCCCCAGGAACAACTAGACTCAAGATCCATGGGAAAAGTTGGGAGGGGTTTTGTCTGGCACACTTTTTGCCATATACGCCATTTGCCATTTTGCTAAGCTAGCAGGGAGCAGGGAGCTTCTCTCTGAGTCCTGCTATTGTAACAGATTGCACCTGGGACTTTCCTCTCTGGGCTTCTGAGACTTAAGGGAGATTTTAAAGGACGGGTACAGGTATACAGGTGGACTTCAGAGAGTGTGGTCACTGACTACTTCTAATTTCCTTTTTCCTCTACTCTCCTGTAGCTTGGAGGTCATTTATTAAGGCTGGGTTTGGGGTCAGATATAGAAAGCTGTTTTTTTTCAGTTCCTTATATCCATTTCTGGTCTCTTGTATCTCACATGCACCTGCAACTCGAATCAAAGAGTAAGTCAACTTTGTTCTCAGCTGTTAACTATTCCTACATCAATAGACGTTCTTTCTACCAAATGGGAAAATGGGTGCAACTATACAAGATGGACTTGGAATAGCATAGCAATTAATGATTTGAAACACCAATAATATATATTTGACTGAATTCTAGCTTTTAACCACTTCCTCCTTCAAGCCAGCAGACATGGATAAACACAATCATAAAAAGTGAAGTTAGGCCGGGTGCAGTGGCTCACCCCTATAATCCTAGCACTCTGGGAGGCCGAGGCGGGAGGACTGCTTGAGCTCAGGAGTTCAAGACCAGCCTGAGCAAGAGTGAGACCCCGTCTCTACTATAAATAGAAATAAATTAGCCAAACAACTAAAAATAGAAAAAATTAGCCAGGCACGGTGGCATGTGCCTGTAGTCCCAGCTACCCGGGAGGCTGAAGCAGGAGGATTACTTGAGTCCAGGAGTTTGAGATTGCTGTGAACTAGGCTGATGCCACGGCACTCTAGCCCAGGCAAGAGAGTGAGACCCTGTCTCAAAAAAAAAAAAAAAACCCTAAAGTTATATGCTAGGTGTCCACGTAGAGTCCAGTCCATATTTTCTTAAATGCCAATATAGATGTTTGATTAACAGCAACAGGTGGAATCAGGTATAGAAACCAAGAGAACATTCATATGATGCAAATTTTGATATGCTAGTTTAAAGAAAACCCAGATTGGTGGTGTTTGAAAGCATTTAGTATCATTCAGAGTGAAACTGGGAGTTTTCATAATTCTTTACAAGTTTCTATACTCAACTCTAAAAAAGCAATATGAACAGAGATACAGAAAAAACAGTGGGGAAAATGACAATGTACAGATAATTATTTGGAAGTCTCTCTTAGTTCAAAGACAAATAATGATCATAACAAGAGTGGCTTACCTTAACAGAATTTAAAAGGCAAATAATTTCAAATAAAAAGCACAGGGGTATTTAGTATGTTGAGTTGCTTAGAGAGTGTTTCAATGCAAATTTGTTGGATCAATGTTTCCCTGGCAGAGAAGCAATTACATCTAAGAAAGTTTTCAAAGGTGGTTACTAAGCAACTACTCAGCCTACGCACACTGTTCATAATCTCTGGTAAATTATAGAAAATGACAGCCTATCATTATAGAACAGAGACATACAAAATTAGGGCATTATTATTCTATGTTCCTCCTACAGGAGAAAGATCAATTATATCTTTGGTACAATGATTAGGTTAAATAACTACAATAGGTATTAAATGTTAGCACGTCATGGTATAAAAGTATAAAAGGCCCAGGAGTTTTTCAAAGAATGACCCTTGTAAGCAGGTAACAACCTTCCCCTGACCTGACTTTGCATCATACCTCATCTGTCATAACAAGAGCAGCTGAAAACACTCTACCTCATTGGCAAAATTTTAAATGAGTCTTTGGTAGAAAAGCTCTGTATGAAAAATATACATATTAGTATTATTCACAACTTGAAAATCTCTATTCTCTCTAATAAAATGATGATATGCTTGAAGTCAACATGGTTTTGATGGTGGTATCTTAATGACTACCTACTATTTAGGCGAGAAGATCAGTATATAGCAGCAGATAAAATCAAAATGCCCCTATTTAAGATATCAGGAAAACACCTAGTTTCTTCAGTAACAGATAATTCTATTAAAAGAGTATACCACTAAATTTAGTAATGTGGCTAATATATACCAGATAAATGTTCTCAAATTTCAAGGAAAACCTCCTGACCAAATGTATTTTGAAATTTTGTTCATTCTCTTATTTATTAAAATAATTCCTATGGTTAGATAAAGCCAGATTTCTAAGTTATCCATTTCCACTTCAATATGTATTATAAAACAATACATCTTTAAAAATAATGAAGAATATTTTTTCTTCTTGCTCCCACTTCCAATACCTCTTCCCAGCCTATAATAATCAAGTTCAGGTGAAACTAATGAGCACACAGTGGCTCCTTTTTCTCAGCAGCAACCGTGTTACACAATCATTTCTCTCTACCATAGCTCTTGCAATGCCAGTGAAAATGCTGAGGACAGAAGAAACGTGTTGCCTAGCCGTGTTAATTTCAATACTTCCTATTGCCATATAGGACTTTGTTATTGACTGGGACCTAGAAGACTGGGTGAGAAAGATAAGATCAATGCCAAAAGCAATGAATGAACTGGAACTGAGCAGAACTGTCAGGAAGTTGGGGGGGGGTGCATTCTAGAGGACCCCCTGCCTTGTCTTGATCTCTGTCCAGGACTATGTGAATTTTTTTTCATTCCATTTCTCTATTTCTCTTCTTGTATCTCTACTTTCTCATAGTTTTTGGCTCTTCATAACCTTGGTTTATCATGGCCTTGCCTATACTTCATGGTATTGTTCATCTCTACCTGCTACTTCTAAATTGTTCCTTTGTATTCCTTTGTTCCAATGTTTGAAAAGAGTTCATCTTTTTGAGCCAGACTAGTGTTACAGACCACTGCCTATAGGTTGTTTCACAACTTTTTATGTATCTAAAATTCTTTGACACTCCTCCCATCCAGAGATGGGGGATCTATGTCTCCTCCCCTTGAATGTAGACTGTGCAAACACAGTAGAAGTGACAATGTGCAGGTTTCTGGGATTAGGCCTTAAGATACTAGCAGCTTTCTCTTGGAATACAACCACCATGGTGTGAAGAAGCCTAAGCTACAGAGAAGTAGGCATTGTGGCTGACAGTTCCAGCTGAGGTTCCAGACAACAGCCAGCATCAACCACCAGACGTATTTGAGGAAAGCTTTCTCCAAATGACACCAGTCCCCAATCACTCCCAGCCTTTGAGTCTCTCCAGCTGACACATCAGATACCCTGGAGTGGTGACAAGTCATCCTCACTGTGCCTGTCTGAAAATTCTTGATCCACAGCATCTGTGAGCATAATGAATGCATGTTTTATACCACAAATTCTAGGGTAGTTTGTTATATAGCAATAAATAACTGGAAAATATTTTGGTACCATAAGTCAAGTATCTATAGCTGTGTCACAAAACCACACACTTCAGTGGTTCAAAACAACAATCATTTTATTTTCTTTCCTGGTTCTGGGGGTCAAGAATTTGAGAACCACTCAGCCAGGTAGTTCTGATTCAGGGTCTCCCACATAGTTACAATTAGATGAAGGCTGGAGCTAGAAGACCATCAGGGCTATAGCAGCTGGGGGCTGGCTGGGAACCTCCATTTTTTCTGAGATTTCAAGGGCTGTCTGCATGGTCTCTCCACATGGACTAGTTTGAGCTTCTCAGGATGGTGGCCTCACAGGTACATAAATTCTTACATGGTGTCTCAAGACTCCAGTGTGACTATTCCAGTGAACCGAGTGAAAATGTATTGCCTTTATTGACCTAGCCTTGTAAGTCATGAAGCATCACTTCCACCATACTTGTACCAATTAACTGGACACTAAGTTCAGCTGAGATTCGAGGAGTAGAGGGACATAGACCCTACCTTTCAAAGAGAGATGCATCAAAGAATTTTTCAATGTGTTTTAAAACCTCCACAGTTTAGTTCTGGCACCAAACTCATTCCTATTCTCATGAGCTATGCCCAAGGTTGGTGAGATCGTAGGAATACCCACGGCCTCTCTTCTGTTAGGGACTGGGGCTGGGGGTGTCTCTCTTAGAGAGAACTACATTGGCCTGTTCAGAGCACTACATCCCTTGCTCACCTGGCACCCAGGATCCTGCTTCCTCTTCTTTATGCCCTATGTCCTTCTGCATCCTGTTGATCCCATCTATTGAACATCTCTTCTTCGCTGGAAGTTAATAGGTGCTTTTTATAGAAAATTTGGAGAACACAGAAAACTACAAGGGGAAAAAATACCCTTCTTTTCACACACACAGTTCCATAGATGCCTTGTCCTGACATGGTCTGACATGTGTACAACCACAAATACACCAATCTTCTGCTAATAGGAAGGCAACCCAAAGTCATGACCAGTTATCTATCCAGAAAAAAATGTCAAGGACCACTTTAAAAGCTGCTTGCTTATCTCAGAGTCCAGAATTTTCAGTGATGTCTAGCCTTTCTCCTTTTGCCCTGCTCCCATCAGAGTTATTTCTTATCATTTTATGGACTTAAACTGACCAGTGGTAAACATCAAAGCACCCCGATTACAACAATGAAAAAGTAAAGAATATTTATAATGATCACTTTTATTGGAATAAAGAAAGAAAATAAAGAACCACCTTTTTTTTTTTTGATCCCCAAGTCTGTGACAAAGAACCATCTTTTGATGCTGAAATTCAAGATTTAAATATTCGTGATCAAGCAGTATTTACAAATTTGTAGTATTATAAATTTTTTGTTATTATAATCTCGTTTTATTTTTTTTTAATTTTTTTTTTTGGAGACAGAGTCTCACTCTGTTGCCCTGGCTAGAGTGCTGTGGCATCAGCCTCGCTCACAGCAACCTCAAATTCCTGGGCTCAAGCAATCCTACTGCCTCAGCCTCCCAAGTAGCTGGGACTACAGGCATGCGTCACCATGCCTGGCTAATTTTTTCTATATATTTTTAGTTGTCCAGCTAATTTTCTTCTATTTTTTTTAGTAGAGACAGGGTCTCACTCTTGCTCAGGCTGGTCTCGAACTCCCGAGCTCAAACAATCCACCCTCCTTGGCCTCCCAGAGTGCTAGGATTACAGGCGTGAGCCATCGTGTCCGGCCCCAATCTCTTAAATCATGTTTCTCTCTTAGTAGTTTATGAAAAAATAGCCAAATAAAGAGAAAATTTAATATAAAATATCTAATAACTTAAGCAACTATGCCCATTTTTCCTCATCACTTTAATATTAATAACAAAACATTTTATTTTCTAAATTGGATTAGTCAACAAATTTACCTAATTACCGCTACTAATTGCTTCTTTTTATTTCAAGTTTTTTTCTTAATTTAAAATAAAATATATAAATATGTGAGTAAACTTGGTGGATTGAATGTAATTGTTCTTTCCCTGGTATCTTATGAAATCCCACTAAAATGAAAGGAAAAGGATTTTAAAACTATAAATCCACAAAAAAGAAAAATAATAACAGCATATGAGCGATGTCAACAAAATCTAGAAACTGAAAAGCAATAAATGACAAGTAGCCTAATAGACCAGAGAAAAATGAAGCCTGAATCTGTAATGGGAAATCTAATAAGAAGTAAGCTAATTATGTGTCAAAAACTTGATAAGTTATAGAACTTAGAAAATTCTGAAGAATTGAATAAATCAATATCGTTGACTGAGTTCAACAGTTTACTCTGGGCGGAAAGCAAGGGGATTGGTTGACAATCTTTATAAGGAATAGATAGGCCCTCAATGAACTCCCTCAGCCCATTCAGAAAGGTCATGAAGAAGAGCAGAAGACCAGAGATCAGAAGATTAGGAAACTGATCCAGAAAGACTCTGACCTGGGGAAGACCAGATACAATTGGGTACAGGGATGAGGTGACTTATTGAAAAAGGCAACCATATAAATTGAATCGTAGTCACTACTGAGCTCCCAGAATACTAATATCAGTCCTATATCACCCCAGGCAGGAGAATGGAGAATTCCTCTCTGAAGAGACTAACCTAAGAGGAAAGACCTGTAGCTATTGATATTTAAGGTTCCCTTTAAAGGATAGCTTTGACTACCTCGCAAATCACACAATTTTGAGTACTTAACTCAATAAGCAACCAGCATTTCCATTCAGCATGTAGAATTTCTATTCAATATTTTATGATTTCATTCTTAAATACAAACGGCAACAATTGATTACTAGACATGTGAGAAAAACTCTAATATGAAACATAGAGATCACAAAAAAAGATTCACAAAGAAAAGGAACTCTGGGGAAAATGAGGAAAAGCAGAAAGAAGAAACCAAAAAAAAATTCTGTAATTAAAAAATCAAAGAGACTGCTAGTGGGAATGAAAATTAGTACAGACATTATGACAAACAGTATAGAGGTTCTTCAAATTAAAAATAGAACTGCTGTATGATCCAGCAATCCCACTACTGAGTATAGATCCAAAAGAAATGAAATCAATGTGTTGAAGAGATATCTGCACTCCCATCTTCATTACAGCATTATTCACAATAGCCAAGATATGGAATCCACCTAAGTGTACATCAATAGGTGAATGGATAAACAAAATGTGGCATATATACACAATGGAATACTATTCGGCCTTTAGAAGAAGAAAGCGCTGTCATTTGGGACAACATGGATAACTTGGAAGATAATATGTTAAGTGAAATAAGTTCGGCACAGAATGACAAATACTACATTATTCCACTTACATGTGTAATCTTAAAAAGTCAAGCCAATAGAAGCAGAGAGTAGAGTAGCAATTACTAGGGCATGAGGGTGTGAAGATGATGAGGGTTTGGAGAGATGTTGCTCAAAGAATACATAATTTCAGTTAGGAAGAATGAGTTCCAGAGATCTATTTTACAATATCATGACCATAGTCAATAACAACATATTGCTAAGAGAATAGATTTTGTGTTCTCACCACAAAAAAGATAAGTGAGATAATACATATGTTAATTAGCTCGATTTAGCCATTCCACAATGTATATATATTTCAAAATATCATATTATAGTACATACCTCCATTGGATACTCATAAGAAAGACTTGGGACAGGGTGAGAGAAGAGGAGGACCTCCTTTAATAGAGTGAGAAAGGCCCAAATTTCACTCTTCTGTGGAACAAAGGCCTTAATTAACTGGGGAAAGGGCAACAAATCGTTATCCCTAGTAGAAAGTGATAACCAAAGAATGCATATTAAAAACTCAAAAATAATCTCTAAAAAAAAAAACCAAAAACCTAAGTATAGCTAATAAGTAATAATAGAAATAAACTGAAATATTATAAAATGCTCAACTGACCCCAAAATAGATGTAAGAGAAATGAAGAACAGTTGGGACAAATAAAAAGCAGGTGACAAAATAGTAGTTTTAAGTTCAAACCATATCAATAATCACATTAAATGTAAAATGATCTGAAAATTTTAATTAAAAGGCAGAAATTACCAGAGTGGATGACAAGAAGTAGATTACAGATAAATTAAAAGTAAAAGGCTAAGTTATGCCATGCAAACATTTCTTGTAAAAAACTAGAGTGGCTATATTACCATCAGACAAAGTGAAGTTCAGAACAAGGAATATTACCAGGAATGAGATATAAATTTCATAATAATAAAGGAGTAAATTTATCAAAAAGACATAACATTCTAAATGTGCATGTACCCTATAACAGAGATTCAAAATACCTAGAGGAAAAGCTGACAGAAATGAAAGAAAAAGATAGAAAATCCATAAATACAATTGGAGGCTTTAACAGTTTTCTTTCAGTAATTAACAAAACAAGTATAGAAAAAAATCAGTACAGATGTAGAAGACTTGGAAAACACAACCAACCAACTTGACCTAATTGGTACATACATATAAATACACTATTAAAAAAAACATTAAACATGCTTTTCAAGCACATTCAGAACATTCACCGAAATAGACCATTTGTTGGGCCATGAGTCTCAAATTTAAAAGTATCAAAATCCTACAGAGCCATGGTCCCCAACTCCCCGGCCGTGGCCCATTACCAATCTGTGGCCTGTTAAGAAATGGGCTGCACATCACTGCCTGAGCTGTGCACCACTTCCCCCAACCCATGACACCCCAACAACCCCCCCATCCCCTGTGGAAAAGTTGTCTTCCATGAAACTGGTCCCTGGTGCCAAAAAGGTTGGAGATCACTGCTATAGAATATGTTCTCTAACCACAAGATAATTCAATTAGAAATCAATTGAAATCAACAGAAAAATATAAGAACATTCCCATATATTTAGAAATTAAACAACATACTTTTTAATAACATGTGAGTCCAAGAAGAAATCACACAAAAAGAAAATATTTCAAACTGAATAGTAATAATAGCACAATATATCAAAACTTGTGGAATAAGACTAAAGCAGAGATTAGAGGGACATTTATACATTTAAATGACTGTATTAGACACATAGCTCACCACTGCCTACAAACAACTAGCCACTGAGAGAACCACAACACTAAGGATATCTATAAGCAAAGCATCCATGCAGAACCTAGATCACCATCAAAGCATCCACAAGAAAAGCCAAAGGTTCTTACCCAACATATGCTACAAACACTCCTTTGCCAGTGGGAGCTGGGGAAGCCCCATCTAAACAAAAGAAAATCCAAAAATAAGAAGTGATAGCTGCCCCAGATGAGAAGGAATCAGCAAAAGAACACTAGAAGTAAGAAAAATCAGAGCAAAAGGATACCCCCAAAAGGGAATACCAGCTCTCTAGCAATGGATACCAACCAAAATAAAAATACTAAAATGACTGTTAAAGAATTCCAAACATGGATTATAAGGAAGCTCAATGAAATCCAAGAGAAAACAGAAAACCAACTCAAAGAAACCAGAAAAACAATTCAGGAAATGAATGAAAAATTCACTAAAGAAATTGACATATAAAAAAAATAGAACTGGAAATGAAAAATTCATTTAAGGAAATACAAAATACAATGGAAAGTTTTAAGAATAGACTAAACCAGGCAGAAGAAAGAATCTCAGAGCTTGAAGACAACTCTTTAGAATTAAATCAGTCAAAAATAAAAAACAGAGAATTAAGAGGAATGAACAAAGTCTATAATAAATATGGGATTAAATAAAACAGCCAAATATAAGAATCACAGGCATCCCTGAGGGTGAAGAACAAAATGCACAAGGGCTGGAAAACCTATTTGAGGGACTAATTGAAAGAAACTTCCCCGGTCTTGCTAGAAATTTAGATGTCAAGTTACAAGAAGCTCAAAGAACACCTGGAAGATTCATTGCAAAGAGGCAATCACCAAGATCATCAGACTGGCCACAGTCAACATGAAGGAGGAACTCCTGTGAGTCGTGAGGTAAAAACATCAAGTAACTTACAAAAGAAAACCCATCAGGCTAACTGCAGACTTCTCAACTGAGCCCTTATAAGCCAGAAGGGATTGGGGTCCCACCTTCATTCTTAAACAGAACAACTTCCAGCCTAGAATTTTGTATCCTGCAAACTAAGTTTCAAATATGAAGGAGAAATAAATACTTTTCCAGACAAGCAAACACTGAGGGAATTTCTCAACACAGACCTGCCCTGCAGGAAATACTCAGAACCACATTATACATGGATCAGCACATAGACACCCACCAGTATAAAGCCACCCAAAAGCTAAATCTCAGAGCTCATATAAAACAATAGCACGGGAGGTAAAACAAAACAATAAGGTACTACTCACTAGGTTCAACAGAACAGCACCCCACATATCAATTCTATCAATCAGTATGAATGGTCTCAATGTCCCACTTAAGAGACACAGGCTGGCTGAATGGATGAAAAAATACAAAACCAAGTATCTGCTTGTCTTCAGGAAACACATCTAACCCACAAGGACTCACACAGACTCAAGGTGAAGAGATGGAAAAAAATCTTCCACACAAATGGAAAACAAAAGAAAACAAGTATAGCCATTCTCAATCAGATAAAATTGACTTTAAATCAACAACAATAACAAAAGACAAAGATGGTCATTATATAATGCTAAAGGGAGCAATTCAACAAAAAGATATAACAATCCTAAACATTTACACACCTAACACAGGAGCACCTAGATTCATAAAGCAAACCCAACTAGATCTAAGCAAAGAGATAAATTGCAGCAACATAATTCCTGGGGACTTCAACATCCCACTGACAGAACTGGACAGATCATCCAAACATAATATAAATAAAGAAACACTGGAATTAAATTGGACTCTAGAACAAATGGGCCTAACAGACATTTATAGAAAATTTTCCCCCAAAACTACTGACTACACATTCTTTTCATTAGCATATGGAACATTGTCCAAGATTGAACATATCGTAGGCCACAAAACATGTCTCAAAAAATTTAAAAAAATAGTAAGCATACCATGTATCTTCTCAGACCACAGTGGAATAAAACTAGAAATCATCTGGAAGGCTGAGGTGGGCGGATCGCTCAAGGTCAGGAGTTCAAGACCAGCCTGGGCAAGAGTGAGACCCCATCTCTACTAAAAATAAAAAGAAATTACTAAAAATACATAGAAAAAATTAGCCAGGTATGGTGGAGCATGCCTGTAGTCCCAGCTACTCAGGAGGCTGAGGCAGAAGGATCGCTTGAGCCCAGGAGTTTGAAGTTGCTGTGAGATAGGCTGATGCCACGGCACTCTAGCCTGGGCAACACAGTGAGACTCTGTCTCAAAAAAAAAAAACTAGAAATCAACTCTCAAAGAAACATGCAATTCTACACAAAGTCATGGAAATTAAACAACTTGCTGCCAAATGATTATTGGGTCAATAATGAAATTAAGATAGAAATCAAAAGATTCCTCGAACTGAATGACAAAGGAGGCACAAGCTATCAAAATCTATGGGATTCAGCAAAAGTAATCTTAAGGGGAAAATTCATAGCCTTAAATGCCTACATCAGAAAGACAGAAAGATCACAAATCAACAATCTAATAACACGTCTCAAGGAACCAGAGAAAGAAGAAAAGGAAGAAGAAACAAAACTCAAAGCCAGCAGAAAAGAAGAAATAACTAAGGTCAGAGTAGAACTAAATGAAATTGAAAACAGAACAAAAAAAGTTCATATTAGAGAAGACCTAAACATAAAGCAAAAATTATAAATTTTCTAGAATAAACATAGAAGAAAATCTTTACACTTTTTATGTAAGCAGAAATGTTTATGTGGACAAAAAAGCATGAAACATTTAAAAATTAATAAAACAGACTCCATAAAAATTTTTAAAATTCTGTTCTTCTAAAGACAAGATTAAGAAAACAAAGTAGTAAACCACAAACTGTGAGGAAAAAAAACCTGCAATGTATATACAACTGACAAAGCATTTGTTTGTATCCAGAATATAAAAAGAACTCAAACTCAATTACAAGAAGACAACTTAAGTAGAAACTGGGCAAAAGATGTGAAATGACTTCACAATAGAATATATACACATGGTCAATAAGCTCATAAAAATATGCTCAACATTATTAGTCATCAGGTAAATGCAAATTAAAACTACATTGAGATTCATTATATTCCCATAAGAACAACTAAAAGTAAAAATATTAACTACACCAAATACTACAGAAAATGTGGAGCAATAAAAATTCCATTCATTGCTAGTGGAAATGCAAAATTGGACAACTACTTTGGAAAACAATGTGACAATCTCTTATAAGGTTAAATCTACTCTTACTTACTATGAGACCTACAATTCTAAGGTATTTACTCAATTCCTTTTCCACACAAAGAATTGTACAAGAATGTTCATAGAAGCCACATTCATAATGGCTGAAACTATTAAACAGAAACAATCCAATCAATGGATATCAATGATATCAATGTGTGAATGATAAACAAGATAATTTATACCTGCACCAGTGCCACCAGGTTTTAATAACTATATATTATGTGTTAATACCTTATCTGGCAAGTCTTCACTCCTTATTAATTTTTCAGAATTTCTTGGTGAATTCCTGATTGTTTCAATCCCCTCCTTCCATTAAAATTACTATAAATATTAATTTAAAGAGAATAAATTTCATATAAGATTGAATCTACCTATTCAGGGATAAGGCATCATCCCCACTTATTCAGGTGTACCTCAGGAAATTGAATCACTTTTATTGGTTATGTTGCTAATCTATACCACAATCTCACTCCCAATATCCCACTTAGGACACTTCAATTTTTCTATTAACAGTTTTATTCCAGAATCTGGAGCTCTGGTGATTAAGGGATTTTCTGTAATCATAACAGTACTCGTAACATGTGCTCAGAGCTAGTTCTTCCCACAGTCAGAATTAGAAGGTAAGATGTTTATTATTTAATTGAATTCAGTTCAGCCAAATTCACTAATCATATATTATACACCTACTATGTCCAGCCATGGTACTAATTTCTGTGAGGAGTCAAAAATGAAGAAGTCATGGCCCTACTGAAAATGTCAATCAGGTAAACCAAAAGCTTCATGGAAGGCAAAGTGTCCTAGGATACAGAGAAGCTGTGTGGCCATAGAGAAAAAATTTCTATTTAGATAAGAAAAATATCCACACAATAAAGACAAAACTTTAACATTCTGTATAAGTTTGTTGGTTAAACTTCTGTATCTTCTAACAAATCCTGAGACCTAGAAATTTGCTGAACTTAGTGCTTTGTAACTGAGTCTAATTTGTTTCACTGCCCTTCAACTGCAAGTTTAGAGCGTCCTGAGCTTGTGATTTTGTTTTGCAACCATATTTCTCACATTACCTGCTTAAGTGGTAATTCTTATTTAGCAAAGAATAGACCTTGCCAAAGAAATTTAAAAGAGAAATTAATGCAGGAACGAAAGGTGGGGCAACTCTCCATTCAACATTCTATTGTTAATTATAAATTTGCTTCATAATGTCAGTTCCTAAGGAAGCTGATATTTTGTTCTAATTTTAAGAGACAAATGGTATCAGAAGCAGATGCTCCAGAGAGAATTTTTGCTAACAGTCATTTCCAAATTACACACACACACACAAATGTGTTCTACTGTTTCTTTTCATTTCAACCCTGATATAGGTAGGTTTGTAATTTTTTCACATATAATGTAAAAAATGAGTTAATATCTCAAGGTTTATTGTGCCTATTCATTTAATTTTCTCAATCCTACGAAAGCTGTGCAGGATAACCCAGCTAAAATCTTTTTTTTTTTTTAAATATGGGGATGGAAGGAAGGAGGGAGGGAGGAAAGAGAAAATATGGGAGAAAGGAAACAAGCAAAGGATAGAAAAAATGAATGCAAAGAAGTGCAGGCAAAACTTACAGAAGGCAGACTACTGGAAGAGTGCAAAATGAGGAGAAAATTACAACTCCTGCTCTGTTTCTTCATTATAAGAACAACCTCTGGCCTAACAGTGAAGCTACAACTAACAAGTTATAGTGAGAGAATTAACGATGTGAGTTTTGGAGTTAGATTGCTCCAGGTTTAGTCCTGACTTCCAATCTCCAACTAACTGTAAGGCCTTCAACAAATTATTTCCTGAGCTTTTAGATTCCCCAACTGTAAAATGGGGTTGATGATAACACCTGCCACATAAGTTTGACATCAGAGAGAAGAAAGTAAGAACTATAATGTGGTACCATATCATACCTGTTTGACATTTAAGCAAAAACGTTAAAATCCAATAATAAGTGTTGTTGAGGAGGTCAGGAAATAAAATTTTCATACATACTTGATAGGATATAAAATGGAAAACAATTTAACAATAGAACAAGATAGAAATGCACATACTCTAATTCAGCTAGGTATATCCCCTGGAAAAACTCTTGCATGTGTGAACAGAGATACACACATGAATGTTTACTACTGTATTATTTGTAATTGCACAAAATAGAAAAATCTAAATGTCCTCCAACAAAAATACGTGGATGAATCATAGAATATTCAGATAGTAGTGAAAAGGAATATTTTGAGTCACATGTAGCACCATAGATGACTCTCCTACACATTGTTAAGTTTTTTAAAAAGAATCAAGTTTCAGGTTTCAGAATATCAAGGTAGAATCACAATGGAACTAGAAAAGGGCTGGATGGAGTTCACCCAGAGAACCTGAACTTGTAGCTGCATACAATAACTAACATGTTCTTGATTGTACATACATACCAGGAGGAGGCATTTAAAAATCTAAATGCATGAAAATCAGTGTGTGATGTGGGAGACTGAAGGGTGAGACTCAAAGTGGCAGAAGGTAGTGAGTATCTGTTCTTTTTGCCTGCCCAGCCTCCCTATTCTTTTATTTTGTTAGTCACACTTTTTGTTCCTGTTGATCATAATCCCATTTAACCTCCTATCTGCCCAGCCTCTCTATTCTTTATTTGTTAATCATACTTTTTGTTCCTGTTGATCATAATCCCATTAAACCTCCATCCCTGACCAGGAGCTGGACACAGAATCCAATCTGTCTTTCCTGGGAATTCAAATCTAGGGTAGAACTACAAAAATATGAAAAGTGATGCCAGTATCCCCACAGAGCCCAAGACTGACCTGGTAGGAGATTGATTACATTGGATCCCCTCTTTCATGAAAGGGCTAGCCATTTAAAATTGCTGTAATTGACATTTATCTTGGATCTGGATTTGCTGTCCCTGTCTGCCATGCTTAGGCCAGCAAAACTGTCCATGGTCTTATAGAATGACTCATTCACCATTATGGTATCCCATAAAATATTGCTTCTGGTCAACGAGCTCCATTTACGATGGGGAAAGGCAATGGGACTCACTATTTTATATAACATGTTAATGGTGGTTAACTTCACATTACAGAATATAAACTTTGAGAACTCAGATGTAAGTTGTGCAGAGCTAGATGGAGCTGGATTTGGAAATGCAGCAGCAACCGATGAAACGTGCCCTGTCTACCTTTGGGAAGGGATAAGTATACTTTCAGGTGTATGAAGAAATAGTTGAATTATGTAAGGAAGAAGTTTTTCCTTTCTTTCCTTCTTTTTTTCAGAAGGAAGGATGTGGAGTAAGATGTGCTTCGATGTCGGGCAGCCAATACAGTGGATGATAGCAGAAATGGGTCAGTACTTTTGGCTGCCTAACATTCCGTCTCCGTTTCCTGATGAGTCTTAGTGGAAGGTACATGACCTAGGGTATTCGACCCAAGGGAAAGTAATCAGATACAGAAACTAAAAGTTTAGATGTGTAGCTAGGGATTAAGAAATGGGGTAGTAGTGAAAATTTTCTAGTGGCAGTCACAACAACGTGTTCTAGCAGCCAGAGCCAGCAAAAGATGGCAAGAAACACTACTCATCTAATTCTGTTGTGGATCCTGTTGTGAGGTCTTCAAATAATCTTGCCTAGAATTGATATATGTTACATCCCAAAACTAGGCAGTGACTACATCTGGTTTTATTTTCTTTTTTTAAAAAGGCACTTGATTGAAGAATAGTAATTGAACAACATAGGACCCATTTTCCATATAAGTTAAGTCACACTTTCATACTGCACGTGACTACTCAGGAAGCCTTCAGCATAATTATAGAAGCCTGGCCCAGAGTTTAAGCTCTAAGCCCTATAGGACTCTCACAGTTGTCCTGGAATAATTAATTGTTGGCTGCAGCTTAGCTCCTCTGAGCCCCACTCCCTCAGTTCTGCCGCTAAATAAGCAGTTATGCAATCTTTATACAGTTCTATGTTTTTATAATGTATGTAATCTGCTGCATGAAACATTCTTAGGGAAACTGTTCACAGCCATGCTCTATGGCTCCTTTAGAAGCATAGCTTCTCTGGAGGCGTGAATAAAGGAAGAATAATGATTCAAGCATGGAATCAGAGGCTCCCACTTTATCTCAAGAAATAAATATTATTCCTCCACTCTTAGCCTATCCCCTATGTTCGAATTTGGCTACCACTCAGAGTGAGTGTGTAAGGTACTGTCTATATTGTTTTGTAATAAAAAGCCAAACTTTTACATTGACTCAGCCATTTTGATACTGTGCTTCCAAACAGCTGCATCATAATGGCATCATCAAATGTCTCCCATATCAAAATAGTCTAACCAAAACCATAGGTCAAAGTTGCTGCTTTGCTTCCCTGTCTTTATGACTCCAGTGGCTGCAGGAATGCTGGGGTAGCATCTCTGGGAGATAGCTCCTAGATCAGCTCTCCACATTGAGGTTGGCCTCTTTTTTAGAAATGGCTTGAATTATGCTCTGGGAAGAGCTGTGTCTGGCACACTGGCCTTTCTCTTTCCCTTGCTGGGTTGTCACCTGCAGGTGAAGATGACCCTTGCTGTCTTGTGACCCACAATAGGGATGTTCCTGCAGCCATTTGTTGACAGCCAGGGATGTGGTGGAGTAGGAATTGGGTGCCTCCTGCTTCTAACTCCCACTCAGAGGAAAAGAGCTCGCAGATGGGCCTGAGGTCAGGGTGAGGGTCAGGGTATTCGGGGACTGTCTCAGTAGACATTTCTTTTTTCCCAATTCTCCCCCTTCTCCTTCCTCTCCCTTAGCCTTCTTCCTTTAACCCTTTCCTCTTCTGGTATCCCTATTCCACAACCATTGCCCAGTTTCTCTCCTGGGATCTACCACAACTCCTCAGAGAAATAGTGAAGTCTCAATCACCATCATTTCCCTCCAAGTCCTGCAGACTGCACAGCCCCCAGTGTTTAATGCCAGGTTTCTACTGTGTCCATCTACTACTGCTCTGTAGAGGGCGAGGGAGGATTCTTAGTCCTGGGCTGGGCAGGGTGCACAGCAAGACAGAAGGAATTCTATTCTTGGCTCTAGATCGTTCTCTCTTAAAGGATCTAAACAATTAAACATAGTTGATCACCATAGGATTAATTTTCACCCTCAAATTCACATGATAAATTCACACTAACAAATATCATGGCCTTATTAGAATGAGAATATTTGATCCTTCTTGCCCTGGGTTACATGACAAAGCATCCTACATTAACTGACAAATTTTGCCATGCCAAAATTCTCACTAATTACCTTATTTTCCCCCTAATTAGAGGGGGCAGAGGATGAGTTTGATTTGCCCCACTGAACATTGTTATGGCAGTCTCACAGGCCACGATGTTTGGGGTCATTATAAATGTAAATTTGGTAAAGTATTTTTTTTCTTTTTGATTAATTTTAAATTAGCCACCAGGTAAGTCAACCAAGTAGTAAAAGATGCCACTGGAAAACTTCCATGTGAACCCAACATTCACAATTTTTATCATAAGTTATATTTTAAGTAATCACTTGAATGGGGTGCCATTTCACCCCCAATATCTTCACATTTTCCAGTGGGAATTTGGTGTTTTTCTGCCATTTTATATGACATCCTTAGTGTTCTATTTTTGAATTACCAAATAAATCTATATAGCTCAAATTCAACAATTTCAGAGTTATAATCTTTCTCCCTATCAAATTGTTGTCAACCCTGAATGGTTGACAGCTGCTTACAATATAGTCATCATATTTTTCACAAGGAAGCACTATATGAACAATAGCATTGTTGTTGTCAAACCACAAGGGAGTTTTGGTCAAGTCTAATTGTTCATTGCACAAAGATCCAATTATTGAGACAACAAGGACTGCCAGGGAGGAAAGGAATTTTTAATACAACAGACAACTTGCCTGGAGAAGCTGCCTCCAATCAGTCTCTCCAACTAAGGGAGACCATGGGCTTTTTAAGGAGAGGCTTCATGCCTTTAGGCAGGTGGAGGGGGATGGTGACTCCTGGCAGTCAGGAAGGCTGCCCTGGGGCCTTTAGAATCTCAGAGGAGATTGTAGAAAATCTTGTAGAAAATCCATTTCAGGCCTGGTGTAGGGGCTGACGCCTATAATCCCGGCACTTTGGGAGGCAAGAGGCAGGAGGATCACTGGAGGCCAGAAGTTAGAGTCCATCATTTTGGGGAGACAACTCAAAGATTCAAGTAGTTAGTTAAAGTGAGAGGATTATAAAAAAACATACTGGGGTTCATGAAGCCAGTTACATTGTCTTGGTCAGTGACGCTGTAGTCAAGATACATGGAAAAGAGTAGAAAAGTTGAGACTTTCAGAGTAGATTCAGTGTATCACTTTGGTAACAGAAGGCTGTTACTATAAAGATTTCTCATGCTATTCATAAAACTTCCTTATAACCTGGTTACTTTATGAACATATAGTGCTTTGAATATTTAAAGTTTTTTAAAGTCTCCATAATAGAGTTTTGAGACAGTAATATTAGTACCGTAACTTCACCACCTTTGATTCTAATGTGAAATGTAAATCTGATGATGCTGATAGGCAAACCCGTATAAGTCTCAGTCCTAAACAAAGCAGGTATAACTGAGATCCTTCTGTGCCTTATGTTTGGGCTTCACAGACTAGCAGGAGACGCACATGAGTCTCTTTACAGTCTTCTGTTTTGATTGTTTCAAAATAGACTAAACCTATAACTCACCAAACAGGGCCACACAAAACACTTTCACTTGCCTCCCAAAATACATTTTAAATATATGCAGCATTCAGTTTCCAGGGAGGAGGTTGTATTAAATTATGTACTAGTTGGTCATGAGAGTAGAATAATCCTGCTAGTTATTTCCAGACTTTCCAACTTTAATTAAACTGAAAATGTATTTTGTTAGATAACAGAATTTTTTAAGTAAACTTTATGTTTTAGAACAGTTTTAGATTTATAGAAAAACTGAGAAGCTACAACCAAGAGCTCCTATACACCCGGGTACCCAGTTTCCCCTACTTATTAACATGTTAAATTAGCATCATACATTTGTTACAATTAGTGAACAAATATTGATACACTATATTAACTAAAGCCCATCATTTATTCAGGTTTCCTTAGTTTTTACCTAATGTCCTTTTTCTGTTTCAGGATCCTATTAGGCAAGTAGCCTTTGCTAGATCCCTAGGGAGATAAAGGAATGGAATGCAAAGCAGAAGCTTACATTCCTTTTCCTCCCTGATAGGGATGAAGTTTATCCCTCCCTCTCTCTCCTCATAAGGACTACGCAGGAACTGCAGGGTTGGTGTGACTGGGGCAGGGGTCCTAGGAGCTGATTACTTAAAAAGAATTATTACAAGTGGCTGTCCTGGCCCAGTTACTTACTCCCCCCAGAAAAACCCTCTATAAAACCCACCACTCTCCCCTTCCTCGGGTGGATGCTATTTTCGGCCTCCATTCATCTGCACCCAGATGCTCAAAATAAACAGCAGTTTGATAAACCTGAGATCCCATCCAGGACATCACATTACATTTAGCAGCGATGTCTCCTTAGGCCCTCTTGGCTGTGCAAGTTTGTCAGACTTCCTTGTTTTTGACGTCCTTAACAGTTCTAAGGAGTACTGATCAGGTATATCGTAGGATTTCCCTTTATTTGTCTGATGTTTTTCTCATGAGTAGACTTTCGGGGAGAAAGATCATGGAGGTGAAGCGCCATTCTCATCCCATCACATCAAGGGCACCTACTATCAACATGATTTATGATCACTGATGTTGACCTTAATCACCTGGCTGAAGTAGTAGATGTCAGGTTTCTCCACTGTCAGATTACTCTTTTCCCCCACTCCTTTCTATATTATACTCTTTGGAAGCAAGTCACTATGCTCAGCCCACACTTAAGTAGTGGGGTGTTAGGCTCCTTCTCCTTTAGGGAAAAGCACCTACATTAATTATTTGGAATTCTTCTGCGTAGGAAATACGTAATTGTTCAATTCCGGTATACAAGTGTAGTAGTATCAGAATTGTTAACCTGTACCTCCCTGACACACAACTTTATCAACTAGTACAGTGTTTACAGACAGTTTCTTCTGCCTCTAGTTCTAAAGGTTCTTCTCATTTCCAAAGTGACTTAGGTCTGTACCTTTTCCCCTTCCCACTTGAGTAAGGTTGTTTTGAACATTTGCAATACATTTAGATTCTCTTGTCAAAATCTGCATTCCATGTTGGGATCTCTGACCTTCTAAATGATTTTTTAATTTACACACATTAAGGTTCTCTCTTTGTGCCATAAAGTTCTATGAGTTTTGACAAATGCATAAAGTCCACTATTATAGTATCATACAGGATATTTTCACCACCCTAAAATCTTCTATACTTGACCTATTCATCCCTCCTCTCTCCCCTCAAATCCCTCGCAACCACTACTCTTTTTATTATTTGTACAGTTTTGCCTTTCTAGAGTGTCATGCTGTTGGAATCATACAGCATGTAGCCTTTTCAGATTGGCTTCTTTCACTTAGCAACAAGCATTTAAGTTTCCTCCATATCTTTTTGTGGCTTGAGAGCTCATTTCTTTTCATCATTGAATAATATTATATGAATGTAGCTGTTTGTTTATTCATTCACCTGTTGGGAGACATTTGGTTATGGCCAGTGTTTTGGAGATTATGAATAAAGCTGTTATAAACATTTGCATGAATTTTCTGTATGGACATAAGTTTCAACTCATTTGGGCAAATAGCTAGGAGCACTACTACTGGATCCTATGTTCAGACTATGTTCAGCTTTGTAAGAAACTGCCAAAGTATCTTTTGCATTCCCACCAGCAACAAATGAGAGTTCCAATGACAATTTTTTTTAAAACTTCAAGAACAAGTAAGCCTTCAATTACACAGAATCTCATTGCTGCAGAACAGCTCTGTCATGGGGATTATGTGGACATTCGGTTTCCATGGTTCATGCTTTCTTGAAGATGAACAATGAACTTCTGTAATTGTGTAGAGATAGCACTTATGTTTGAGGGAACGTAAAAATAATTCTTTCCTCCCCTTTACAGCTAACACACCATAGCAGCATATACTGACCAGCTTTTAACTGTAAAAACCTACTGGGAGAATTAAGCAAAGAAATCTATACTTAATCCTATATATACTAATGTTTTACCAAGGAGAGAGAAGATACACCCTTAACATCACCATTTTAAATATAAGGAACTAAAAAGACCGTGATTGTCTCCAGAAGACTAAGTATAAGACAGGTAGAGAAAGCTGTTACAATTACACGTCCTTTATCTGAGCCCTGTGTTCAAAATCTGCCTTTGCTACTTGCTAGTCATTTGCCACTAGGCAAGTTTCTTAATCTCACCTGGTCCTGATTTCCCAATTATAAAATGGGGATAACAATAATAATATTCCTCTCACAGGGTGGTTGGAATCAACCAGTATATAATGACTATCAATGCCCAGCCCCCTTCCTTCAATTCAGGACAACTCTGAATTGTTCAGAGTTCAGTGTCATCTCAGCTCCCAAGCACCCAATGGGATCAGCAGATTCTTCTGCTGCAATTGCATCTTATTCCAACTTCTCCTTCTGCCCAATCCTGCTTCCCTCACTTACTTATGAGTGTTGTTCCCAAGAGCTCTTCCTAATAAGTCCTCTGCCTGTAAATCTTCATCCCAAGAGATCTGGTTTAAGACAGCTGGCGTTCCCATCATAACCACTATCATTATTGTTATTTTTTATTGCAAGGCCCCAGATCCACCCAAGATCCATGGTTGTGCATGCTCTGCAGCAATATGCCCCTCAGTCCTTTATCTGAAGGATCACCCTGCATCTCCAAAGTGATGAACCACCTCAATTGGTCAACCCAGTCCAAAGTGTTGGTCCTCTTCTTAGCAAACCTAATGATGGTGGAGGATGATGGATGAGGACAAGCCAAGAGAGCAGAAAAGAGACTTTCGACTGACGATAGTTCCCAGTGCAGCCTAGGCTAAGTCAGCAGAGTAGAATCACAAGGGAAATTTGAAGGAAGTTTAGTAGCAGAAAGCAAAACTAGCCCCTTAACAGAAAAGCAGATATGACTGGAAGTTGATTAAACAAATAGAGATTTTATAATAAACTCCAGAATCGTGGGATTTTTCAGAGCTGTGTTGATTTGCACACATCCAAGGCCCACAAATGAATCCCTAAGTGAGACCTTGGAATGGCAGCAACCTGGAGCAGCAAAAAGAATGAAGCTATTCATGAGTCATATAAAAGACTCTGAAGGCATCTTTTTTAAAATGAAAGGTAATGAATGTCCCATTACCCTGAATGATAACTAATGGCACTGGGTCCAACCAGATCAGAGAGGAAACTGGTTTGGTAAATGTCAAATTCATTGATTCCTTTTCCTTGCTGAGAAAACCCAGCTGTGTACATCCAGCAATTTACAGAATATACATATATTCTGTATACGTAAATATATAGAACATGTCATGCTTCCTTTTAAAACATTCAGAGATATTTCTAGTAAACTTACCCAGGGCCATCCTGTTTTGTGCATTTCCACCAAAGCTATGTGTTCACTCTTCCCATCAAGGTAAAACTTGGGTCTTTAAGAACAATAATAAAAGGAGCCTCAACACTCACAGTCAACCTGTCAAGAAATTTCTCTTTTTAAAACTGGGATGTTAGCTTCTTCTTTCTGCAGACAGTTTTAATTATCTGATTACTAAAGTTTCCAGAATTACTCTAAATAGTTTTCTGGAATAGTGGCTATAAAGGTGCAAATAGTAGGTAACAGGAAAAATTGTTCAAAAGAAATGAATGCATTTGGTGACCTCTAGGAATATACCACTTGCTGTGAATCAATTCCAAACGCATAAAGCATACTCTCATTTAAAACTTCTGTCTCATAGCTTATTACAAAAGACACTTATGCTGAAACCACTTATGAACAAAAGAAATACATGAAAATGTGGACACAGATAAGAGATTCAATTAAGCCAGCTTCACTCCTCTTAAATTCATCAAGACAGAAAACTATGTCCTCTCAACTAGGCTATGTGCTGAAAGCTTAGCTCATAAATTGTGTCTTCCCTTCCAATGAACCAAACCTACTTTTGCCAAGTTAAAGTTCCTTTGGAGAAATCAAGAAGAGATCATGGCTAAGGGCAACTAGGGCCTCCAAACAGTTCACTTGCTGGGCTCGTGGGGACCTAGTAGAAGCAACGAATGTCCTATTACCTTGCATTCCAAGGGGATAGTGACACAACTATGTAAGGAGATGCAATGCTGAGCTCAAGACCATGCAGAGGCACAGGCAGGACATTGTGGACCTTAAGTGGAAACCAAATCAGAATTTGATGTGACCCAAAGTGGAGGGATGGTGCTGAAGACAGAGTGGCACACAATATTTCATATCTGACCCTCAAACACCAACCAACAGAGAAAATAAATATCAAAGAACTTGTTTTCAACTTTAAAAACAGCTAGAAATCTTTATTTCCATAACACCTCTTTCTCTGATGAGTTCAGAACAATTAACACTCACACCTAATTAGTCCTCACAGTTTGAGGTTTCTCATAATTAAGATTTTCCAGGGATGTTATTCATGAGTCATATAAGAGACTCTGAAGGAATCGTTTTTTAAAAGAAAGAAACATTTATAAATGTAATCAGGTCACTTTGGTCCACTGTCTGGTGGGAGAAATACAGTCTGCCTGGAATTGTCATGAGCGCTCTCAGCACCAGCAAAGCCTTAAAACTAGGGAGGAAAACCTCCTGCAGTAGCCACTGGCAGCTCCGTATTTAGAGGCATTCAGAGACCAAGGCCCAGCTTAGTGGAGAAGAATACCATGATCAATTAACACGTCTTGCATGGACAGAGAAGCATAACAAATACTTGACAACAAACTTGCCCTAAGTGGCTCTGCTAGAGAAGGCTGTCCCGAAACTGACAACCTCTCCATGTTGCCAACTAGAGCAGATTGGACAGTTGTGCATTCCCCTAACCATGCTCAGAGAAGCTGGGCCGAGACCGACATTAATGTACAGAAGAGAAGCATGGCATGTTAGGTGTCCAGCCTCCATGGTGGCAGTGTAGTGTTTTCAGTCCCCTTCAGTTGTCTCATTCCTTCCCAGGTAGTTAGACATCTTTTAGTACAATTTTTAAGCCGTAAGAATTGATCTTTACTAGCAAGGAAAAGGTGTGCTTGTGTTATGGGCGCACCTGTTGCAATGAAGAGCCTGAGAAAGCAGCTGACTCCAAAAGCCCATGATTGCCCATCAAGATATGACCAGTGCATTAGTTTCCTGTGGCCGCTGTAACAAACGTGGTGGCTTAAAGCAACACACATGTGGTCTCTTATAGTTTACACTTCTGGAGATCAGGAATCCAAAATCATTTCACCAAGCTGAAATCAAGGTATGAGCAGGGCTGTGCTCCCTCAAGAGGCTCGAGGAAAGAATCCATTTCCTTCCTTTTCTAGCTTCTAGACTTGCATTTCTTGCATTCCTTGGCTCGTGGCCCCTTCATCCATCTTCAAAGCCAGCAGAGTAGCATCTTGCTTCAGTCTTTGCATTGTCTGCTTTTGTAGTCAAATCTCTCTCTGCCTCCCTCCTGTAAGAATACTTATGATTACATTGAGGGCCCCTGCAGATAATCCAACATAATCCTTCCTGTCTCAAGATCCTTAAATTAATCACAACTGCAAAATCTCTTTTGCATACAGTTACCTTTACAGGTCCTAGGAAATGAGATCTGGATTTCTTCGGGGGCCATCATTCAGCCTACCCCCAGCCTTCACCACACTAGCAAAATAAAAGTAGGCATGTGGGTAGAAGGAGAGCACAGGAAAGGAAAGAAGGAAGAGCGTCAGGACAGGAAAGGAGTTAGTCTTAGCTTGAGTCTATAAGGCCTGGAAAAAATAAAGAACATTATATACGCTCCTCTGAAATCCAGATTGTTCTCTTTCTGTAACGTAGTGCACCCACTTGTCCTTCTAGACATAAAGATGCTCACTGATGAGGCTTGAATCCATTTTTCTTTTCTAAATTATATTTATTAATTTTTCCTAATTATAACATCAATATCTATTCATAGCAGAAATTTTAGCAACTGTAGAAAATAAAAATCACCTATGATACCACCACTGTTAACAATGTGGTATGTTCCCAAGCTGTCTGAGCCCATTTTTCTTGAATTAAGTCCTTGGAACATTTTGGGTTCAGCCCTGCCAAGAAATCTTTACCCAGAAGGTCAGACACAGTTTTTACATTGGTGTTTTATTGATTAAAAGACCAAGACATGAAAGAGACGAAGTGCTTCATTCAGCATCATTCATTAGAACCAAGAGTAAACAATGAGACTTCAGCCGCTTCTTTCTCATTGCTATCTTCTGGTCATTATCAAAGACGTCTTGGTATTCCACATCCAATTAAACATATCCAAATTCCTAGTCAGGACATGAATGACTCATTTGTTATTCATGTGTTTATGACACACTGGTGTTTTGACTGTTTTTTTTAACTCATAAATCAGTATCTACCTTTCCCAAGTCAGAAGCTATATTGCTATTATAAATCACATTAGAATACAAAAGTGACCAATTATTTAGCCTGTCAAATCCCTGGGGAAGAGTGGGGCAAGGATAAGCTGAATGCTATTATTTTGTTGTTATTACTGAGCACATTTTGAATGGTGAGAAAACTAGCAAATGTTTTTTCTCACTCTTAGTCAATTTGCATCTCACCCACAAATAAGTTAAATCAGCTTTAGTGATGAGACAACAAATCAATACCCACAGTGCTGGTGCACTTCAGGATGGGTTTCCTTCTCTATTGGGATAAAGAAGACTCAGAAAGGAATGGGAGAATGCTTAATGAGTGTGTAAATAAAGCTGTCCACTGGATTTGAAGAGATCAACACATTCCCCCCTCACCCCCACCTCCTGCACCCCACATTAACCCTTTCTTCCTGGTATGGAGAAAACTGGAGACATCAAAAACATAGAGAGCCCAGATGCAGACACTCAGAGTGCAGCTTCAAAATCTTCAGCACTGCTGGCTTACGCAGGGACTCCTCTAGCCTCTTTCTAGCCTCTTAATCTCACTCTCTGTCTGTTAACACAGTTTTTCTTCAGACAGATTTTAGTACAGTTAAACCCTGTGAATTACTGCCTCATTCCATCCCACTTCTCTGAGTGTCCTTCTGAGCACACTGTCAGGATTTAGATATCCCAGAACTATGGGACTATGGGATGGGCTGCAGCCAGCTATACGGGCATTAAAAGAAGCAGCCAGCTATAAGGGCATTAAAAACAGTTCTGGACTAAGTCAGAAATATAATGCCATTAACTCAGATTTCCATAATGAATCCTTTACATAATTGGTAAAATATAACTTGGCCCCATTTCCTCTGAAGTAGAAAGCAGGCCTGAGTGAGGGCAAAAGTGCTCCCTGCCAATGCCAACTCATGGCCCTTGAGTAAGGTCAAGCACCACATAACATTCTGGCCAACAACCAACACATATGATTATGGCCCCATAAGACTATAATGGAGCTGCCCTATACAGGTGTACCACTTTTTATCTTTCATACCAAATTTTTACTGTACCTTTTCTATGTTTACATACACAAATACTTGCCATCGTTTACAATGGCTGCAGTATTCAATACAGTCACATATTGTACAGGTTTGTAGCCTAGGAGTAATAGGCCATACTCTATGGTAGGTGTGGGGAACCTGAGGCCTTAAGGCCACATGTGACCTTCTAAGTCCTTAAGTGTGGCCTTTTGACTAAATCCAAATTTTACAGAATAAATCCTTTTATTTTTATTAATACATTTTTGTTCATCATTTATATTTTTATTTTATTTTTAAAAAGAATGTATTTAAAATACCAAAGAATAAAATAAGTTTCAATGAAATAATCCTCCCAGATTGACCAGCACAATTAGAACATGAGTCAGCCACAAGGGCTGAATTGATGGCTGCTATGCTCATGGTTTAGTTCTAATTTCCCCACCTGACTGGAGCCACTACCACACAAGGCTGGTTGGCAAGAATTTACAGGGGTCAAGTACACAAGTCCATTATCAGCTTCTGACAAATGCTGCATTGTGTTTTGTGGAATTTATGAATTTGTGGAATTTGTGAATAATAGCACAACTTGACAGTATTTTTTAATTCCGTGTGCTTAATAGTCAATCATGTCAAAGAAGACCAAGAGAATGCTGAAGGAAGAAAACAGATTTTTTAATGAGGATTGGGAATGATAATATTATCTTGTTTCTGCTAAAGATAAGATGATTTGCTTGCTTTGTGATACTGCAATATCAACATCAAAGAATTCAATGCTCAGCAGCATTATAACACTCATAAGGACCACAAATATTTTAAATTAAAGGGAGAGGCATGAAAGGTTGTATTGCAGAAATTAAAAGACGAAGAGCAAAAGCAAAGACAATTCTTTCTGGCAGCAATAAGACCTGGAAATAATGCCACTGAAGCAACTTATAAAGTAGTTTATCTACTCGGGAAAAAAGGGAAGCCATTCAGTGATGTAGAAATCGTGAAAGAATGCATTGTCAAAGTTGTAGGATGCTTAGACCCCAGTAACATTTCAAAGTTCAAACAACTGCCTCTTTCAAGGGGAAACATAACTGATCAGCAACATGAAATTAGCCTTCAACTTAACAGAATAACTTCCTGCAATACTTTAAAAAGAAAATTATATATTCTTCAATTACTTTGGATGAATCAACTGATACTACTGACTTGGTGCAGGTTTTAAATTTCATCCAGGTCAAGACAGGTCTTCTTTGCTACGAAGAGTTACTGGCTTTTCAGCACTCTTGCACACAGAACACGGTGAATAAATACCTTCAACAACTTTCAAGATAAATGTTGTGAAGTTGGACTGAATTTGGTAAATTTAGTGAGTGTATGTACAGATGGCACACCTTCCATGACAGGAAAACATGAAGGGCTTATTGCACAGATTACAAAAAAGTATTAACAGATCGAGATGCTCTCATTTCTTTTCATTGTATCTTGCATCAGCAAAATCTCTGTGCTAAAGCTACTATTGACACTTTGCAAAAAGTCATAGGTATTGTTAACTATTGTCATGCAAATGCAGCATGGCATCATCAGTTTCATAACATGTTAAAATTGAATGATGAGATAATCAGTGTGGATTTGTCATATCATTCCAAAGTGTGTTGGCTATTGCAGGGATAGGTATTAGCCAAATTTTATCTCTGCAG
The DNA here is from genome assembly GCA_963574885.1 of Lepilemur ruficaudatus. Taxonomy (NCBI): domain Eukaryota; kingdom Metazoa; phylum Chordata; class Mammalia; order Primates; family Lepilemuridae; genus Lepilemur; species Lepilemur ruficaudatus. The sequence goes on from CAUYRT010060423.1 coordinate 35,967, forward strand.
GAACAGATAGTCAAATTTTAAGAAGAACAGAATCAGCAATGTGAATTATTGAAAGACAATTTCTATAGGAATGCAGCATTTCTGTGTGATATCATGTCAAATCAAAATGACTATTTCTTCACAAGGTAAAACTAAGTCTATATGTAATACATGGCAAAAAATCCAAGCATTTCGAAAAAAGCTATCTCTTTACAAAACACTTCTTCTTCAAAAGGAAATTTCAGATGAGTATTTTCCCCAGTTAGCAAAAGTCATTGATGAGCAGGATGATATTAAAATATATGCGAATTGTGCACACTATCTGGGGGATGGAAATGCTTGAAGCTCTGACTCCGGTGGGGCAAAGGCAATATATGTAACCTAAACATTTGTACCCCTGTAATACGCCGAAATAAAAATATATAAAACATATGCGAATCATTTGAAGAATACGCATCTGCTATAGACCTATTGGAGACCTATTGGAGAATACAATGAAAGGTTCATTGACTTTGAGAATCATGACATCACACTCAAATTAGCATTTCAGCCTCGCCTAGTTGAAATCTGCAACTAAAGAACTACAGATGGAATTGATTAAGCTCTCAGTAGGTAACATTTTAAAGTCATTGTTTGATGCTAAGAAAGATCCAATTGAAATATGGAAGAATGCAGTAGAATACTCATGCCTTCAGCAACATGCCTAAAAAATGCTTTCTTACTTTTCAACTACTTGTTGCCGCGAACCTACATTCTCCTACCTAACCCAAATCACGACGCCCTTAAGGTCACAAATGACTGATACTCATCTAGAGGACCAACTGAAACTGTAGACCTCCATGCTGCAACGAAATATTCAAACACCTTCCAACAAAAAGCAGACACACTAAAGTCATTAAAAGGTTGTTAACTTTAAAATTAACAAATAGTTTTCATTTTTTGGAATTATTAAGTACACAGTAGATTTTTACAAAATAATGTACATTTTTAAGTATAACTAACTGAAATTTCTTGAATGCAGTCTTATTTGATTACAGCCAAATTAATGCAGCCTCCAATATGAAAAGTTTCCCCATCCCTGCCTTATGGCCTAGGTGCGTGGTAAGCTATGCCATCTAGGTGTGTGTCAGTACACTCCATAATGTTCTCACTATGACAAAATCACCTACTGACGCATTTCTCAGAACACATCCCTGTTGTTAAGTGTGACACACAAAGTTTACTTGGCCCAAGAATCTGTGTCACCAACACTGAGACTAGCCATCTAAGCATGTCTAATGAGAACTTGGAAGTTCATGAAATTCCAGAGCTGAATAATATATGTGTAGCATAATGCATTTTGAGGGAAGAAGAAAGAAATCTAAAGTTTATAGCGTATCTCCCAAGAATTTGTTTGATTTAGTCTCAAGAGATAACAGAAGGGAGGAAAAGATGCACAAACAAGTGGGAAAAAATAGCTTCTAGACACAAACAAGACTTTCTCACCAGATCCTTTAATGTTACCCCTATCAATAGAGAATCAGTTATAAAGCTCAGATGGAAAAACTGACATGAAAGATAACTTCAAACAAGTAAGGATTTTTCTGAACAGTGCTCCTTTAGAACATCAAAAAAGCATAACATTATTATTAATGGAAAATCAGTTTATTTCTATCCCCACAAAACAAATATTTAAGAAATATTTAAGTAGTGTTGCCTTGAAGAGGTCCCTGAAGTACTAACTTGCCTAAGGTATCTGCATGACTCTCTCTAACTGTCTCTGGATCTTTCCTCTGCCACGTGCGTGCACATTCTCTCTCAGCTTTCATCTATAAATGGTTAATCCTACAAAGACAATCTCTGTAGCCAAATCATTGAGGCCAGATAATGATTCTGCCGATTTCTATTTATATGACCTCAGTTAAATTTTTTAACTTCTACATGCCTCAGTCTCTTCATCTGTAGAGTCTGATAATCGTAGTACTTTGGGGAATTTAAGGGAAGGGCTTACTCATGGGATGAATAGACAAGAAGTTGAACATTCAGTACAGTTGGCTAACCCAATCACCATTTTATAGAGGTTATTAAAATATAAATACATAAATTTCTCAGATTCTATGGCAACCAAAGATGGCATTTGACAGCATTCTGGCCAAAAATGTGTAGGTGGAAGTCTGCTGGTGCTAACACTTCCCTTTTTCCTTCTTTCTGCCTGGACTGTGAACATGATCTAGAGAGGCAAGCAGCCATTTTGCAACCATGAGGATAAAAACCACAGGGTAAGAATAGTGGAACTAAAGGAGTCTAGACTACATATATCTCTGAAGTTGCTTTGATAGATCTGTATCCATTTAAGCCACCATGATTTAGTTAAAGCCAAATGCCATCTCTACAAGGAGAAAAATATCTTTTCTCCTGAAGCAATGGGACTCACCAGTGGAGTGACAGTTGTGTCTTGCAGACCATTAGCCAGAAAGGTAGCGCCACAAAGATGTGTCGGAGATTGGAGGGTAAGAATGTGATGAAGCAGGGCTTACCACACATGAGGCAGCACCTCAGGAGCTCTCCAACATATCTGGGTACACCTTGGGAAGGATAAATAAGCCAGTGGGGCTTGAGCCACCATAATAACTCGGTCACGTTTGGGTGATGTAGTTCCCTTGCTGGCCCTCAGAATCACCACTGTGGAAAGAGTAGGGTGAGACCAAGTAGAAACCACACACTACATACCAAGTTAAGTCCATCTCAATAGCTCTCTCCTCTCCTAGATACCTAAGGAAACAAGGTCTTTTCTCCTAGGCGTTCTGGCATTAAGGCCAGGTTGCAGTCCAAGCAGCACTAATGGTCCCTAGTTCACACCCTCTGCACCCTCTCAACCATTTTCCCTCTTACTTTGAGAGGACAGAGACTGCTCCATTCAGTCTCTCCTTATCTCTTTCATACCAGCTTTTAAAACTTTCATGACTTCATTTCAGACTTTAACTACCTATGTTTTAAGCCATGTTTAACGTATGGTTTCTTTGTACTTCTTGTAACACGATTTTATAAATGCTCCTATATTTCCTAACAATCAAGCCTGGGACTCACAGTGACATTCTCCTGCGCCTGTCATATCTATCATACAGGCCAGATGTCAGCAAACTCCAGCCCTCCTGCCTGCCCCTCAATTCTGGCAAAAAGTTTTAGTGGTTCACAGCCTCACCATTTGTTTCCTTACTGCCTATGGCTGCTTTTGCACTGCAACAGCAGAGTGGAGTAGTTGCAACAGAGACCCAAAATGGTCCTACAAAGCCTAAAATCCTTCCTATTGGCCTTTCACAGAAAGCTCTACCTCCAACACAGGCTGTCAAGTACTCTGAGTTAATACAAACATCAGCATATTTAAACTCCAATTTGCATTATTCACGCTACCCAGTTGGGGAAAATTCTTATTCTACCTGTTTGGTGATTGGTTTTTGCCATATTTTCTATAAAAGAACATTTATTCTCTTACTCAAATCCTTCCAATTGCTACATAATATTGTGAATTAAGAACCTAATATTAAAATTATTTGCAATATACAGCATGGCTTTCACACATAAAACATGAGACAAGTGTGAAAAATCATTTGTTTCACATTTAGGATTTGCTATAGTATTTTTTTAATTATTACTATTAATATTGGTTTATTTTTAAAGATACTCTTTATTTTGACAGGAGACATTCTCCTAAGTTATTTATATAAAATGTATTATCACTTTTTTGTTGGATCAGTGAACTAGATGACAGCTCAATTTGAGGCATGAAAAAAAAAAACCTTTAGGGGAATCATTTGTAGTTTTGGCAAAAAAATTATATTGCCTTTCAGTACAGAGATCATGTGATACTGAATAAGAAAATGGTAAGAGAACCAATAATTGTAGGACAGTAACATGCCTGCTCACTGAAATGAGATGTTTTCCAATAAGCGGTACACAAAGGGACAGAAATGGGAATGAAAATACATTTTCAACTAATTCAAGATAATATTTCAGAATTTAGGAAACCGAAAACAAAAATTTTCCCCCAAAATTTAATTGCCCGCTCACTGGAATGCAGAAAGGCTGCATTGATGTTATAAGTAGAAATTAGAACAATTGCTGGAAAGCAATTTGTGTGTGTGTGTGTGTGTGTGTGTGTGTGTGTGTATAGAGAGAGAGAGAAATATCTCTCTCTCTCTCTGTATATATATATGATCTTAAAAATGTTCATACCTTTTAATCCAGTTAGTCTACTTCTTAGGTATGCATCTTGAGGAAATAATCTAAAATGTGGTTAAAGATATGTATATAATAATATTAATTGCAGTATTCCTCATCAGTAAAACTAAGAATAAAATAAATAAATTAAATATTTACCATATTTCAGGCACTGTGCTAGATGCTGGTGGCTGAACAAAACAAGCTTCAGCAAGGGAGTGATATTTCAGCTGAGACCTTAAGGAACCGGGGGAAATGCACAACTGAAGAGTTAGAGGGAAAAATGAGTGCCTTTGTGGAGAGTGGGAGTGGAAGGAGAGAGAGGTGGAGGGGCTAGTGACGGTGCTGATGGGAGGGGGGTGGATTGTCCTGTGGAACATTCCAGACACAGGGACCAGGAATATTTGGAATATTGATACCAAACTACAGAGTTAAAGTGCAGACATCAAATGTTGCAGACATCTGTGTATCGACCTAATCTTCCTTTTTTTTTTTCCTAACTTTTCTTAAAAACACTGATTTTGAGCCCACCTACAACTGGTGAAAATGTGGTATATAGGGATATATCCTTTCCTAGGTATCTTCCTGGAAAGAGAGATGGGATGTTGTAGTTTCTAAAACTATTTCACTGGAACCCCAAAGTATTTTCTGAACTTACTTCCACTTGTTTTTGAGCAAGAACAAGAAAACAGTATTATACAAAAAGCATATTGGTTAATATCAGGTTACTTTGGGTGACTTTCCCTGTAAGAGTTAAAGCAAAATTGAGTCACTCAAGCTAAAGTTCCACCAAAGTTAGTTGCAACCAAACTGAAACTAAGTTGTTTATGTGACCTTCTAAAAAGTCAGGAGACAGATGATAGCCAAATCCCCAAACAGGCCAGTTTTAGCTTGCATGATAAGGAAGTCACCTCTGCTTTAACCAAACTCCAATTCATATGCATTAAATAGAATAACAGATATATGCCATTAATGTCACTGAGTAAAACATGAAAAAGGAAGAAAAGCCTAGTGTTTCCCAATTACCATGCACATGAAAAGACAATGGATACCATAATTCTTATTGGGAGGGGTCATATGCACTCGCTCACACATTTGCATATAAACTGGTTTCTATCAAAATGGGATGGCATGGAATTGAAGAGTATGAAGGTACATTAATATTACACAGAACTAGAAGACAAGATGTTTCTAGTCCCATCAATGAAAACAGAAAATGCCTAAGAACAGGAATGTGGCAGATGCTGCTGGGTGTCTGTCAACATTCATTCTCCTTCCTTACCAGGGGTATCATGATTTTGAATGGGGTGGCAAAGTGCCCCACTGATCAACTACATTTCCCAGGCTTTCTTGAAGCTGGTAGTATCTGTGTGATGGAGTTCTGATCAAGGAGATGAAAGCACAAGTCTCTGGGTGGGGCTCCCAGGAGCACATTATAAAGCGGGCAGACTCAGCTAGCAACATCTTTTGTCCTTTCCCTTATTTCCATCTGGAATTCGGAGCTGATGCTACAGAAGAGGCCACCATCGTACAACTAGAAGGCAACAAAAATGAAGTTTAAAAGTGTCATGATCTGCAGCTATAAAGGCATAGGGGAAGCATTGCTTGCCTTTCCTGGACTGCCTACTTTCAGATTTCTTTTTTGTTAGGTTTAAAATGTAAATCCTTATTTTTTAAGCCAATTGGAGTCTAGCGGTGTCATATGAAACTATATACAAATTCCTACCTAATACAAGGAAAAACTAAGATTTCTATTCATATTTTCCTTACTCTGTTTATGAATACCTATTATTTCTAAAAAGCTAAGACAGAGAGAGAAGGGGGAAGGTAAGTGGGGAGAGAAGGAAAAGGGAAGACAGATATGGAGCTGGTAGTGGAGTGGTGGGTCTGGAGCCAGACTAGGTTAGAATCTAAGCTCTGCTACCCTTATTCAGTTCACTTATTCATTCAATAAATATGACCTGAACACATACTATGTGCCAGGCACAGTTCAAAGTTCTTTGAAATAAAATTACTTAACCTCTCAGTGCCTCAGTTTCCTCATTAGCTCTTGTGGTTTGGATATAGTTTGTTTGGCCCCACCAAGTCTCATGTTGAAATTTGGTCCCCAGTGTTGGAGGTGGGTTGGGAGGTGTCTGGGTCATGGGCGGATCCCTCATGAATGGTTGTGCACCATTCTCACATGAGTGAGTGAGTTCTCACTCTTAGTTCCCGTGAGAACTGGTTGTTAGCAACTCTCCCCCCTTCCTCTCTTGCCATGTGATCTGGACACACTGGCTCTACTTCCCCTTTCACATGAACAGAAGCAGCCTGAAGCCCTCACCAGAAGCAGATGCTGGCACCATGCTTCTTGTACAGCCTGCAGAACCATGAGCCAAATAAACCTCTTTTCTTTATAAATTACCCAGCCTCACGTATTCCTTTACAGCAACACGGAAACACAGACTAAGACATTAGGAGATTAAGTGGAGATACTGATAGTACCTACCTTATTGGGTTATTATAAAGATTAAATGAATTACTATTTGTAAATACTTAAAGCAGTATGTGGCATCAGCTAAGTGTTCAATAAATATCAACTATTGTTACTAAAAATAATTTTGTAAAAAGATTAACACAGGAAAAACAAATTTACTTGTATTAGTAAGAGAAAAATATCAAGCTATGAAGTGGCATTACCTCATTTTTATCTTGGGAAAGACAGATGCATATTTAATGAGAAGATTGAAATGATATATAATAAGATGCTAACAGGTTGTCTCTGAGTGGTATAATTATGATGATTTTTAATATGTTTCTTTTTGTCTCTTTATATTATCTATATTTGCATAGGAACAGATATTGTTAGCTAAGTAAACATGTATTCCTCTTACAATATAACAAAGTTTCTTCTAAGTTATATGCACAACCCTCATAAGAAATATTGCTTTATAGCATCATGGAGTCTGACCACGCCCATGTAGTTTGGGCTCCCTCCTAAAGGAAGTAGGCATTCTCATTCTCAGTCATACTGGGAAGAAGTCACCCATGTGCTCAATTCAAATTCAGGGTTTCTACTGCTGAGGGAGAAGGGGAAATACATATTGAAGGACAACATATTCTCTGCTGTAAGTGGGAAATAAGTCAAAAAGACTTTGCTCATATGTTAGTCGGGTAAATTGGAGGCCTAACTAGGACTGCCCCAGACAAATTTGAGTGTGCTAAAAAGAAAGAACATGATAACAGTGAAACAATTAATAAAACAAGTGGGAAAAAGAGAGAAAGGAGGGTAGAGCTCCTTTCCATAGCATAAAAAAACACAGCATAAAACATAGCATTAAAAAAATAAGACTCCTAAGTTGTTTCCTTTATTCTATAATCTCATTTTAAAAAATTAAATTCTACCATCTAATAGTAATCTTTTATTTACTTCTATTTTTATTTTCTATTTTTTGAGAGACAGGGTCTGGCTCTGTCACCCAGGCTAGAGTGAAGTCGTGTCATCATAGCTCACTGCAGCGTCATAGCTCACTGGGCTTAAGCGATCTTCCTGCCTCAGCCTCCCAAGTAGCTAGGACTATAGGTATGTACAGCCATGCCTGGCTTATTTAAAAATGGAAAAATTAGCCAGGTGCAGTGGCATGCACTTGTACTCCCAGCTAGTTGGGAGGCGGAGGCAGAAGTATCACTTGAGCCCAGGAATTTGAGTTTTCAGTGAGCTATGATATCACTGTACTCTAGCCTGGGTGATAAGAGTGAGTCTCTGTCTCAAAAAAAAAAAAAAAAAAAAAAGGACAGGCAATAATGAATGCTGGCATTGTAGCTGGATAAACTGTTGGTGGGAATGTAAATTAGTTTCTCAAAAAACTAAAATGGAACTACCATATGACCCAGCTGTCCCACTTCTAGGTATATATCTAAAAGAAAGGAAATCAGTATATCTAAAAGCTATCTGCAGTCCCATGTTCATTGCAGCACTATTCACAATAGCCAAGATTTGGAATCAACCTAAATGTCCATCAGTGAATGAATGGATGAAGAAATTGTGGTACCTATACACAATGGAATATTATATAGCCATAAAAAAGAATGAAATCCTGCCATTTGTGACAACATGGATGGAACAGAAGAACATTATGTTAAGTGAAACAAGCCAAGCACAGAAAGACAAATCTCGCACATTCTCACTCATATGTGGGAGCTAAATATTAAAAACAATTGATCTCATGGAGACAGAGAATAGTTAGAATAATGGTTAGCATAGACTGGGAAGGGTAGCAGGAAAGGGGGGATAAAGTGATGATGGTTGATAGGTACAAAAATATACTTAGATAGTTAGACAGAATGAACAATATTTGACAGCACAACAAAGTGACTATAATCAACATTAGGGTATACATTAAAATAACTAAAAAAGTGTAATTGGAATGTTCCTAACACAAAGAAATGATAAATGCTTGAGGTGATGGATACTTCAATTACCCTGACTTGATTAATACACATTTTTGTATGCCTATATCAAAACAACACATGTACCCTATAAATATATACAACTGTTGTATACTTATAATAATTACAAATAAATTTTTTTAAAAAAACATATGTCTGGATAAAGAATAAACAAAATTTAAACAAAAAGGCAAACTGCAAAAAAAGTGTGCAATGTATAACATATCACAGAACTAACTTCTCTTGTAAAATCAATAACAAAACTAATAATATACCAATATACATATATATAATTCCTGTGTCTGTCCTATCTCCACATATGATCAATTGATTATTAACAAGTTGTTATCACTAATTCATGCCATATGTTACCCATGTAAATAGCAGAATCATAAAATAAGCTCCAAAAGAACCAGACTGCAGAGAAGGAAGAATTTGAACATCAGCAGAAGGAGCTGGAGAAAGTCTGCAACCCTGTCATTACCAAGCTGTACCAGAGTGCAGGAGGCATGCCTGGAGGAATGCCAGGAGGAATGCCTGGGGGCTTCCCAGGCGGTGGAGCTCCTCCATCTGGTGGTGCTTCCTCAGGCCCCACCATTGAAGAGGTTGATTAAGCCAACCCAAGTATAGATGTAGCATTGTTCCACACAATAAAACACTGAAGGATCTAAATTTGTAGCAAATTATGTGGCGGATTTAAAGTTGAGCTGCTATAGTAAATTACTGGGCATTCTCAATACTTGAATATGGAACATGTGCACAGGGAAAGGAAATAACATTGCATTTTATAAGCACTGTATTGTAAGTGGAAAATGTAATGTCTTAAATAAAACTATTTAAAATTGGCATCATAAAAAAAAAAATACCTTGGAACCTCACTACTCAGTGTGCTCTATGGAGCATCAGCATCGCCCAGGGCTTGTTAGAAATGCCCAGTTTCAGCCCCATCCCTGCCCTCCTCAATCAGCATCTGCATTTTAACAAGACCCCAGGTGACATCTACGTTCATCAAAGTTTCAGAAGCACTTCCTTAAAAGGATTACATTGCTTTTCTGCCTTACAAATTCTGCTTTGGAGGCAAAATTCTCACTTAACAGTCTTTGGGATCTTCTGATAGATCTAAGTTTATTGCCTTAGATTTAATTCTAATATATAAGAGGCCAGAAGGAAAAATATCACACGTGAGATTACTTTGAATAGTCTACCAAATGAACATTCTTTTCCATTGGGCTAGACTAAGAAACCTTGATGAAAAAAATGAGTTCATTTTATAGAAACACTCTAGATTTTTTAGTAGAGTTTCCTGAAATTCCCAATCCCACCTACTCTACTATAACCATCAGCTGCTCTGAACCATCACTGGAAACATAGTTGTTATTAGACACTATTGTTTCTGACCATAGAACCATAGAATTGAGTTTCAGGAATCTGAGTTTAAGTAATCTTGTCAGAACTGTCACTGCTCCCACTTGACCACCCTCAAGTAAATGATAAAGCCAACCCGTAAGAATGGTGCAGACTTCTAAGAAAGATGCTCAGGGGCAGTTTATTGGAGCAGGTTCCCCTACAACACTTGCCAGGTTTCTCTGCACTGAAATGCCACTTCATGTTCAATAATGAGAGTCATTCCTACCAAAATGCTGAAAGGGCAGTTTGGTCTATACTTCCCTAGATAAAATTCCTTCATACTGAATTAAGGGCCTGTAAGATTATTCTATATGCTATCCTGTTTTTGACTACATTCAATTCCTTCAATAAAATTATTTTTTTCAACTTAAAAATAAAAGTTAACACATTCAGATAAAAATTAGCTTTGTTAAAGCAGAATTGTGGTTTTGGCTTCTTTAGGCATAAGAATTTTTACTCTAATTGACAGTAGGGTATATCCAGTTTAGGTATGTATTATTTAACACTCCTTACATAGATTGTTTAACCTGGACTTTACAGAACCAACAAAAGCTTTATTGGAACACCAGAGCCCAAACTCTACAATATAATTAATAGTTTTTACAATGCTGGGCTGGCTCTTAAGAACCACCTGAGAAACATTTTTAAAATACAGCTCCTTAAAAATAGAATTACCATTTGATCCAGCA
>CAUYRT010060427.1:0-86578 GCA_963574885.1 Lepilemur ruficaudatus
CCCAGCCTACTTTTTTTTTTTTTTTTTTTTGAGACAGCGTCTCACTCTGTTGCCCGGGTTAGAGTGAGTGCTGTGGCATCAGCCTAGCTCACAGCAACCTCAAACTCCTGGTCTCAAGCAATCCTTCTGCCTCAGCCTCCCGAGTAGCTGGGACTACAGGCATGTGCCACCATGCCCAGCTAATTTTTTATATATATTTTTAGTTGGCCAATTAATTTCTTTGTATTTATAGTAGAGACGGAGTCTCACTCTTGCTCAGGCTGGTTTCAAACTCCTGACCTTGAGCGATCCGCCCGCCTCGGCCTCCCAGAGTGCTAGGATTACAGGCGTGAGCCACCGCGCCCGGCTACCCAGCCTACTTTTGATGGACAGTTGATTTATTTCTCACTTAGTGCTATTATGAATTGGGTATGAACAATCTTGTACATATTTTTTGGTGAACATATATATGCACTTCTGTTATATGTAGAACAGGGGTGGAATTGCTGGATCAGCTTTAGTAAATACTGCCAAATGGTTTTCCAAGATAGTTATACCAATTTACATTCTCACCACCAGTTATTCCCAAACCTCATCTGAGTGCATAGTACATATCATTATGGCTTTAGTTTGCATTTCCCCAAAGTTCAGTGAAGTTGTGCACCTTTCTGCAGATTAATATTTATGATAATTCAGATTATCTACCTTTATGAAGCACCTATGTATTAATAAATAAGTCGTTTGTGCATTTTCAATTGGGCTGCCTGCATTTTACTTAAAGAAACTCCTACATTTTTGGAATAATTCTACTTGGTTCTACTGAACTGTCCATTTTGTGTATTACTGGATTTGATTTGCTGTATTCAGGATATTTGCTTCTGAATTCATGAAAGAACTTGGCTTGTAATTTTGTATTCTTGTAAACTTCTTTTCAGGCTTTAGTAGCAGGTTCACATTGGCTTCATGAAACAAGTTGGGAAATATTTCTTCTTTATGTACTCTGGAAGAGTTTATGTAAAATTGGTATTATTTCTTCCTTAAATGTTTAAAATAGTTCATCAGTGAAGTGATATAAGCTTGGCGTTTTCTTTGTGAAAAAGTTTTTAATAATGGGTGGTGGCATGCCTATAGTCCAAGCTACTCAGAAGGCTGAGGCAGAAGGAACGCTGGAGCCCTGGAGTCTGAGGTTGCAGTGAGCTACGATGATGCCACTGCAGTCCAGCCTGGGGCAACAGAGTGAGACTCTGTCTCAAAAAAAAAAAAGTTTTTAATAATGGATTTGATTTCTTTGGTAAAATAAAATGGTCCTTAATAACAAAGTTAATTGTTAGAATTTTTTTGAGTAATTTGTCAATTTCCTCTAAATTGCCAAATACATTGGTATAAAGTTGTCTGTAACATCTTAGTTTTATTTCTTTTTTGTTTGTTTGAGTTTGTTTCTTGTTATTGTTTTGTTTTTGTTTTTGTTTTTGCCTCAGCCTCCCAAGTAGTTGGGACTACAGGCATGTGCCACCATGCTTAGCTGATTTTTTGTTTGTTTGTTTTTTAACAGAGACAGAGTCTCACTATGTTGCTCAGGCTGGTCTTGAACTCCTGGGCTCAAATGATCCTCCCGCCTCAGCCTCCCAAAGTGCTGGGATTACAGGTGTCAGCCAGTAATCCAGCCAGTTTGATTTCTTTAATATATACATACTCTATACTGATGCTCAGTGTCCATTTTTGATATTAGTAATACGTATCTTTTTCATGGACAGTCTTGCTCATGAGGTTTATTGATTTTAATATTTTCAAAGACCCAAATTTTAGATTTGTTGACTTTTTTCTACTGTAATTTTTAATTTCGTTGATTACCTGTTTTATCTTTATTATTTTCTTTCTTCTATTTTATTTGTGGTTGCTGTTCTTTTTATAGTTTCTCAAAATGAAAGCTTAGATCATTCCTTTTCTGTCTTCTTTCCTACTGTGTGCCTGTAAGTACTTTCGTTGCATTGCACAAGTTTTAATAAATTGTATCTTCTTTATCACTCAGTACACAATATTTACTAATTTCTGTGTGTTATTAAACTTAGAAGTACGTTGCTTAATTTTCAAAAAGTTGGAAATTTTCTAGTTAATTGATTTCTAACTCAATTCCACCTTGGTCAAAGAACATATTCTGAATGATTGAGTCTTTAAAATCTATTGAGGCTTGCTTTATGACCTGGCATATGGACAATTTTGGCAAACGTTCCATTTGCACTTGAAAATATTAGTATTCTGACATTGTTGGGTGCATTGTTCTATAAATATAAATTAGCTCAAGTTGGTTAATTTTATCATTCAGATCTTTTATAACCTTACTGATTATTTTATCTATCTTATCACCTATTAAGACAGGTGAGTTAAAGTCCCCAACTATGATTCTAGATCTGCCTGTTTCTTCTTTTATTTTCATTAATTTTTGCTTTATACATTTTAAACTGTGTCACTAGATGTCTACAAATTTAGAATTCTGGTATCTTCCTGGTGTATTTCCCTCATTATCATTATGAGTATCTCTTTTAGTCTGCTTTAATATTTTTTACCCTAAAGTCTAGTCTGTCTGAAACTTGTACCTTTCTTTGATTAGTATTTACATGATGTATCTTTTTCTATCCTTTTAATTGTAATTGTTCTGTGTCCTTACATTTAAGGCATGCCATTTTAATTAGAATATTATTGTTTCATTTTTAATCAAGTTTTAATTTTTAATGGTAATAGACAATCCATTTTTATTTTTATTTTATTTAATTGTAATAAGTTGAGGTTTATAGTTACCAATTTTCTTTTTGTTTTCTATATGACCCACCTGTTTTATCCTCCCTTTTCTCTTTGTTCTTGTATTCTTTTCGATTAATCAAAACTATTTGTTGTGATTTCATTTTTCAATGTATTACCTTGTATTTATACTTGCTTCTAATATTCTTTCAGCATGCATCCTTGACTTATTGCAATGATGTCAAATTAATTTCTTTTGCAACTTCTCTGAGAACACTAGACTTCAGAGCACTTTAACTCCACATAGTCCCTCCCACCTCCTGCATAATTTTTATTATGCATTTTATTTCTACATATATTATAAACCCATTAGATATTATTAACATCGATGGTTTTTACAATCAAAATTTATTTATAGTTAATCACATATTTACTGGTTCTGGTGTTCTTCATTCCTTCTTGTGTTTCTGTTTTTCCATCTGGAGTGATTTTTCTTCTGAGTGAAATACATCTTTTAGCTTTTTTTAGTGGAGATTTGCTACCAAAAAATTTTTTAGTTTGTGCATCTCTAAAGATATCTTTATTTCACCTTATTTTTGAAGAATGTTTTTTGCTGGGTATGGAATTCTAGGTTGGCAGATACTTTTTTTCTCATCACTTTAGATATGTCATTCTGTTGTCTCCTGGCTTTCGTCATTTCTGTAAAATGTCAGGTTCTAATTCTTTTTGTTGTTCCTTTGAAGATAATGAATCTATTTTGGGTGCTTTAAACTTTTTCTCATTGCCTTTAGTTTCCAGCAGTTCTTACTGTCATATGACTTGAATGTTTTTATTTATCCTGTTTGGATTTGAAATACTTCTTAAATCTGTGGGTTTATCAGTTTAGGAAAATTTTTTACTAAGATATATGTTAGTAAATGTTGCTTTCAAATGTTGCTTTCATCTTTCCTTATGTATTCAATTGACATATATAATAGAATTTTTTTACTGTTTTCCATGTGTCTCTAGTATCCTTTCTATATTTTAAATTCTTTTTCTCTGTGCTGCAATTTTAGATATTTTTCTATTGGCCAATCATGTCTTCTGCTGAATCAATTTTTCTGTGAAAAACCATCTATTGAGTTCTTAATTGTTTTTCATTTCTAAAATTTACATTTAATTCTTTTTTAATAGATTCCAATTCTTTGATAAAAAGTTTCTTATCTTATCTTCTATTTTCTTTACCTTTTCTTTATTTTCTTTAGCATCCTAATCATATTAATAGTTATGATCCTTGTATACTAATACCAATATTTGTTATCACCTATAGTATGTTTCTGTTGTCTATTTTTTCTCTTATTTTTGATCATGTGATTCTATCTCTTGGCATAGCCGGTGGAAAAAAATCAAAATATTTTACCCCAAAATATGTTTCTTTGACATATTTCCAGATGACTGTCAGAAAGCCAGCAAACAGAAGTAACCCTGCAAAGCTATCTTTTGTGGGGGAAATTTGCATCTGTAGAGAATCTGTATTGATGTAGCCAGGCCTTCCCTTGTCCAGATCTAGGAAAGATTAACTGTGAGTCTGACACCTTAAAGATCTGAAAGAAACATTTACCATCTATCCTCTCTGAGGGGCTGCTACCTGTGAGATTTCAACTACTTAAGAAGACCACGTTTGCTAGCCTGGCCTCTTCTTCACTCCATCACCTGTCTTGACCCTATAACCCAGTTTTCCACCATAACCTGTTTTTGGCCATACTCCAAGTCCCCATTCTTTCTTTAACCTCAAGATAGTTATAAGCTTCTGCACCCCATTGGATCGTGGAGTGATCACTCCGTGTACTTGTTAGTAAATCTGTATGCCTTTTCTCCAATTAATCTGCCTTTTGTGATTTGATTTTTTTCAGTGAAATTTTGGAGGGCAGAAGGGAAGTTTTTACGTTGACCCCTATACCCGTAATTTTTTAATGGAATACTAGACTATATATACATATGTACAAACAGACACACACAAGAACACTGTGGAAGCTCCATGTAATGTTAACTTCGTCCAGAAAGAGTTCATCTTTCCTCTGCTAAGCAGAGTGAGCACTGACCAACCTAATCTGATCAAGAAGTGAACTGACTCAAGGCTGATTGCAGTTTTGGTATGACTAAGTCTGTCTCTGGTTTGCTTCACTCCTGGCTAGGTCCTGAACTCCAATCCTTATGTTTTGGCATGGCAAGACTGATGAGAACTTTTCTGTGTTTTTTGTAGGCTTTCTGCTTAGCTTCTCAGCCTTCTGAACTACAGCTTTGGATGTTTAGCAAAAAGATTATGCTATATGTATTGACTATCTGTCCATCTCAGTTTTTTGCCCTACTTAGCCACCCCACGATCCCCTCTACCCACTATAAAAATCTCTGCTGGTTTTTCTGTCCCCCAGCAGCAGCCCTCCCTCTGAGAGGCATATTCCAGATTCTCAGACTCTTTACCCATGCCCAGAATCAGCAAAGCCCCCAGAGGGGAACAGAAGATGCAGACTATTGGCTGAAATCTCTGAGGTTTCCCCGTTTTTAAAATACTTCTCCTTCCCCCAAGTCCTAGTTGTTTCACCAGCCTTCCCAATGGCTTGAAACTAATAGTTTTGTTTTATCTAGCTTTTCTAGTTGTTTTGGGCTAGAGAGTGGTCTGCTGAAAACTACTGTAACATCACCAGAAGCAAAAATTTGTACTGTTTTAAAAATGGGTTCTGGGGAGCCCTTGCTATGGAACAAAAGAAGAGCTACTGGAAGATGCATCGTTTGGGGAGTTCCTGGGTGATATTTTGCCTCAATGTACCCAGGACACAGAATAATTGGTTGTAACCGTAACTCTTCATTAACCTGCTGAAAAACATAGACTAGCCATTCAACTTGCACCACTTAAAAAGCAACGACATTATCCACTCTTCTTACTTGACAGAATTGTCCTGAGAAACAAATGCTTATTTAAGCAATTTGGAAAGGTAAATGTAATGCATCTTATGAATATAGTCAGTTATTTCTACATTATCAAATATGTGTTTGTTTCTCTAGCTGTTTATGGGATGGATGTCTTCCTCCCATACCTAGACTGTAAACACATTAAAAACAGGGCTTCTGTCCTCTACTTCCATCTTATTTCCTGGAGTTTCAAGTTTTGTGTAATTCACAAAACAGGCATTTTAAAAATGTTTTGCTAAAAAAAAATGCTAGCTTACCCTGTGTCTGTATATGTTAAAGGACTCTGAGGTGTGGGTTATCAGCTTTGCTATGATCTGAATGTGTGTGCCTCCCACCAAAGTTCATATGTTGAAATCTTGACCCCCAAGGTGATGGCATTGGGAGGTGGGGCCTCTGGTAGATGACTAGGTCATGAGGGCAGACCTCTGCTCTCATGATGGGGATTAGTGCCCTTATAAAAGAGACCTCAGAGAGCGAGCTTGCCCCTTCTACCATGTGAGAATACAATGAGAAAATGTCATCCATGAATCAGAAAGCAGGCCCCCAGCAGCCTTCCAGCCTTCAGAACTATGAGAAATAAACTTCCATGTTTATAAGCTGTGGTATTGTGTTATTGCAGCCCAAATGGACTAAGACAAGCCTCATTTTGATTTTTATCAATCCACCTTGGTAAACCCCAGCTTTGAGATTTGTAATGTTACGTGATGACTAATTTAGAGGACAAATTTTGATAATTAGCTTTTTTTATTTCATCCTTTCAGTTAATAAAGTGTTAGGATAAAGAACTTCCAACTGTGTGAAAGAGCAGATGACTTCACTTGCTGATAATCATTAGACCCAACTTCTTTTTACAGTAATTACTAGTATGTGGTAGAAATGAATCACTTCTCATAAAAATGGACACTTAAGGCAAAATGTTTCTGTGTACCCATCCACTCCCCACCCCTCTGACCCTTCCTTTTATCCAAAAGCAAAAGGAATCAGTTGCTTATTTTAAGGTAGTCTTGAAAATCATTTAGGCATAATTAAAGCTTGCAATATCCTGTAAGCAAGTATTATATTCTAATATTTCTGCCAAGAATTGAGTTTGCTAGGCATAACACATTTATTGCTGGCAGTAGATGTACCAAAACCTACCAACACCGGGGAATTAATAAATACCACAGCCCTCCTATGGAACAAGTTGCATGAATATTTAATAGGAAATGCATGATGAATTTCTTGCATGATTATGCAGAAAAACATTTGGGAATGGTTGCAGCTGTTACATGAACTAGCTCAGTCTCTTTCCCCCATCTCTTTCAATCTTTATCAATCTCAATATTGTACTTTAACTTCAGCAGTTAGCTATCTCCAATGATGAGTATTGCAGATACCTGTCACCATTTTAGGGAGTGCGTGACTCTGTACATATGCTATCTGTGTTTGTGTACCTTACAACTTTCAGTGGTGTGTTCTCAGGGAACAACTGAGAGGTTCTTAGAAAATAGAAGGGCCATCAGGGAAATCTGACTCAAAAGAGAAGGTGAAAGAAGCCAAAAGGTAACAACTGCCACTTTTATGGATATGTCAAATTTTCTCTGATGACACCCCTACATCTCCACCTAAACCCTGTGAAAATATATTCCAATATAAATTTAGTGGAGTTTTTTTTTTTTGCACAGTGTTGATGTTTTTTAGTATTACCAAGATTTTTTCTTCTCTCATGTATATTGTATATTCTTTACCCTCCCTTTCAAAGTATGCACTTGTTCAGCAGGTAAAATATTTCTTTAACATTTTTGAAATCTCTGGCACATTCTTAAGGTTGAAAGATCATGGGACAAAAGGAATTTTTTAAATCAAGAGTTAGAAATAAGAAGACCATTCATCAAAATTGAACAGTGAGGACAGATCAACATGTTTTGAAAGCCAGTCAGTTTGGGTCCTCCAGGGCTTTAAAGGGCATCTCTCTAAAACAATCTCTGATTCCATTGAAATATCCCAATTCATAGCAGAGAGCTTCAGCATCATGTTCCCAGGAAGCGGGGATTCCAAAAAAGCCACAAACTCTAGAACCTCCACAGACAGAACACAATGTTATCAAATCACTGCAGAGGGCTCAAACATGCTCAGTTTTTGACAACGGCCTGTGCCTGTCTGATGAATGACAGGTGACACAATGTCTATACCCTCTAAAGCAATTTAGTGCTTACTAAACAGCATTAATGAGTTGGCATCCTTTAAATTACCAAGTGGTAATTATATTCTTAGCTTCAAAACAAGAAGAAAATCCTCCTTCATTACACATTTGTCCCCCAAGTGTGGCAGTGAGATGAATTGCACCTCCTAAAAAGGCAGCTTTATTTACTGCCCTCACATTTGGGGGGTTATTTTTGGTAAGAACTCTTGGTCAACTTGGACAGAGACTCTGCAATCATGAAAACAAATGCATCTTCTCTGAATCAAATGTATCTCTCTGGAAAAAGTTTAGACAAAAGAGAGGGTAAAGTTAAGATGCCAAAGTTTAAAGACATACACTCCAGTTAAAAATAAATCATGGACAATACTAGAAAGTAACTTTCTTTTCCAAAAATTAAAATGTCACAGAAAAGCAAGACAGTTTATGTCCTGCCTTCCCTGACAGTTTCCCGGTGGAATCCAAATGTCCAACATGAGAGCATTCTTTACAAGCCCACCAAAAAAGGCCATATGAGTGTTTCCCACTATGAGGACATCCAGTGCTGCACTCCAAAGCCCCTCCAAACACGTAGCACATAAAATATCCCTGAGACATGCAAAGAACATTCCCATGTCAGGGAATGAATGTCCATCCTTACCTCATCAGCAACATAGTGCCTTGCGGGTAAAACTTAAGGGAAAATACTCTCACACCCCCTCCTCCTTCCATCTTGCCAAAGTCTAAAATTACAACTAGTTCTTGTGCAAAAAATCAAAAAGGACAACTCATCATATGCTAGAATTAACCGAAATGCTTTATTTTGGAGCGTCTATCTTTGGTACATTTAGAATACTTTTATACAGGAAGAAGTATGCACATTCAAGAAGGAAGAGCCGAGGACCTTTTGCTGTGCTACACAGAGACAGTTGAAATGCATATCAATCTGACTATTAGAATATTATTTCTATTGTTAAAACATAAATTTTGGTTGTGATGATGACTTAGTATAAGCCTCAATCAGAGTATGATCAGGGGAGTGGTAGAGGAGAAAATTCAAGTTTTAATGGCCCCAAAAGACCATTTTCCTAACCCAGAATTACCAGCTATAGTTAATTAAAATGGCCAAAATACTTACACTAACTCACAATGGAAAAAGCATTGTAAGGAAATTGTCTCTGCTTCTTTTTGCATCTTGCAGGTTAGAGTTCAATGTTAACCTCTCACATGAATGAAAATAAGAAAATTTTCTTTCTAAATGGATAATACTTCTTAGAGCTAATCTGCAATATTTTAAATTTTATATTTGGAAACTGACCTGACCCAACTCAGACTTGCTCTAAAGGAGCCTGATTCAAGCCACCCATTGGGAAGGGGCCAAAGCACCGCCATCAGCTTCCTGTTGCCTGGATCTTTTATTACATTGGCTCATTAAAACTCCTTGTTTGTATTTGCATTTTACTCTTGGGCAATTTTACAACATAGAATAGTGATAAGTTTGCAGACTGATCCTACTCATTATGTTTAATCATGACTGCAATAAGAGAGACCATCGTATCATGCCTCTATCTCAAATACACTGCAGTGATTTTAAAATAGAATCAGTACCTTACAATAGCCTTGGCACATGCTCTCTCTATCTCTCTCTTTTTTTCAAGATGAGTGTTTGAAACATAAAATAACAGGCATACAATCAACTTGGAGAGGTACCCATTTTTAATTAGAATGTATGATTAAAACTAGGAAAAAGCCTTGCCTGAAAGCAAATGTGTGGCGAGAGGGAGAGAGGGAGAGAGATAGAGAGAGAATAGATGAATATCATTAAAAGGTCAGCGGATCTTTTGTGGCTGCCCCACACATTCATTTTAGTGTGGCCCAAGAAGACCCTCCTGTTGTCTCAAGTTGGTCTCCTGCGTATTCAGGTTTATACTATAGCTTAATAGAGCCAGGGCTTAAGTTTCTGGCATCAGTTACTAATTTTCTTATATTAATGAAAAACACGCATCGACTCCTTGAAATTCCTAAAAGCAGCATCAGTTTTGCCACTAATTGCAGAACTGTTAGGGTGGTGGAGGGAGATAGGGGGGATTCCACTAACGATAGTTGGGACAGAGCTTTTTGCCTCCCTGAGTGGTCCTCTAACTGAAAACATTTGAGACTTGCCCCTCCTGGCCATAAGTTCTCATGAATGTTAACAAATTGGAAGCTCCCAGGAGCTTGATGAAATAATGGAACTCTGGAGGAACTCTGGCCTAAGAGACAGGAGGAAGAAAGTCTGGCTTAAGCTTCAAACCCCAGCAGAAGAGAATTTGAGACATATCCATTTGATCTTCTGTCTCAACATGACAAGATATTCCTCTTCAGGGCCAAATGTACTCATACTGGCTTCTCCAACAACCGATACCTTATGCATGAGAATATTCTAATGAATCTGACATGCATAAATATAATAAATTGGTTTTCCATTAAACATAATTTCTTAAACAACCAGAGGACTTTGGGATACTGAAAATTCCCCTGAAATTTTGGGGAAATCACCAAAGGGGAGGATTTCAGAATTTTTCCTCTCCTGAAACCCATTGAGAGCCTTTCTAATCCTAGTTACTAATGCATAAAAATCAGATTTGCTCAATAGAATGTATTCTATGGATAAAAACAGAAACATCACAAAAGGGTTGAAGACCCCATTACACACAATGTTTCAACTTGTGCATACTCAAAGCACACATGCTCCACAGATATTTTGCTAATATTATTTGCTACAAAACATGAACCAAGCAGGAAGCCTATGCACAATGAATTGATTTCCAAGTCTTATTTGTGGCTGATTTGAGGTTAGAGAGCATTTCTGTGCTGGATGGAGTGGTAAAATGAATGTTTATTGTTTAGGATTTAAAAGGCCCATTATCATGCAGGCTCAGTAAGGTTCTACCATGCAAAACTGAATGCCAGGCCAGCAGGCAACTGATTCAAGTGACAAGAGGTGAGCTGCAACAGCCCTTCCGTGTTAATAAAACATGTCCCAGCACTCAGAAGGAACCCTAGCACAGTAGGAGAGCAGATAGAATTTATTAATCAGAACTACTGTTAATTCTAATTATAGACTTCCCCCCCAAGTTAAGAAATAAATGGATGCCTTGGCAATAAAGCAATGTTTTGTATATTGAATCCTATATTTCCACTGAATCCTCTTATTATAATTTAAAGTGAGTTTTGATAGAAAAAAAGCCTAATCCCATTAATAGGGACTGTGAAGATAACTCCCTATCCAATTTCTCGCTTTTAACCTTGTAATCTTTAGTTGTGGCTGACGCTCTTGTCCAGGAGTCAGGAACAGTGACATCTGCTTGTGGTTCTGCCAGTCATTAGAGGAGGGACCTTAAGTCAGTCAGTTTCCTCTTCTGCCCAGGTGAAGGTGTTGGCCTAGATCAGTTCATTGTCACTGTTGGGAATCTCATGAAAGGTATGGACACTTTCCCTGGAAAAATGTATGTACACACATACACAGGACCTGTGGCATACAATTTCAGGAATAAATCAACAGCAGCCCATTCAAGAATCCCAGGTTTAAAACCCCTGAACCAGATCATCTAAAGTAATTTCAGCTTTAAAACGGTCTATGATCTGGCTTCTTGACCAGCTTCCACGTGGAGATAATGGATTATAGACATTCGAATTAGGTGCGTTCCCAGCCTATTCTTGATTGACCAAGATGGCTGTGTACCCCTTCCTCATGTCACCCGCCTCTACACAGCAGGGATAGGGAGAGATTTTGCTTTAGGTAACACATATTCTGCTACATCCAATCTGTACCACCATAAAATAAGGGACATCAACCTGTATGAATAGGACAGAACTTCGAAAGATGTAAGTGCAGGAAAATTGCATTTAATAAAGCCCTAAGGAATGATGTCACTATGAAGTGATGTCACAGCGGCTCTAGGTGTAGTAGCACAGTGTTACACTGTACAACCTTCCATCTCCATAGAGTGTTTGTGCCGGTCTATGCTGTAGAGTTCTTGCTAGCACCATTTTGAAACATTAAAAAAAAATTGATATTACACCTAAAAAATTACTCTTTTAGCTTTTAAAATTATTATGTAATATATTTAAAGCCCTCATGCTCATCTCTAACACTTACCTCATCCTTGATAACTCTCAATTTACCCTTAGATCCAACCTATCATCGGTGAGGATCTGTGGAGGTGGAGAAAGAGAGAGGGTCAGGATGAAGATGAGCTTCAAGGGGAAAGGGGGGCAGGAACAGGACTGGTATTCATAGCTAAAGACTTTCTGTTTCAAGATCACTGAATCCATACACTTCTCCCTCACTACTCTTACCAAAATTTGAATCCCAAGGAGTGTTTTTAGTCTCTGTAAAGTCCATATACATGAAAAGAGACCTTTACCCACCCACCACATACACACAAAAAAAACCAAACAGAACCTTGAAGGTATCAACCCAGAATTACTCTGGGAAGTTTGATTTGCCTAGTAATGATACACCAAAGAAGACAAAATGGTAAATACTAAGTTAATTTCTGTCTGCCCAACATTGGGGCACTGAAATTAGTTCCAGTATTGACATCCCCAGCTAAGTGACAGAGTGACAACATTGTAGTGGGAAAAGATATTTACAATATGTACAACCTAATGTATCCAGGGTTCACAGAGATTTCTATGAGTCAATAAGAAAAAAAGCCAACTCAATAGAAAAATGAGAAAGTGACTTGAGAATACACTTTGAAAAAGAGGATAGCCAATGGCCAATAAATATAAGAAAAATAGCTCAATCCGAGTTTTTATCAGGAAAATGCAAATTCAGATCTAATTAAAATACCACTACACACAAGAAGACAAAAAAAGAAAAAGGCTGGCAATACAGATTGGAATATAATCATATGAAGCAACTATGACTTTCACACACTGCTGGTAGGAGTACTGATGTTGAAGATACCTTGGACCCAGCAATTTCATTCCTAGGTATGTACCAAATGAATTGCACGTACATGTGTACCAACATTATGTACAAAAGAATGTTCACAGTGGCATTAGTCACAATGGCCCCAAATTAGAAACAACTGAAGTGTTCAACAATAGTAGAGTGAGTAAACATATTGTAATATATTCATGCAACGGGAAATCAAATGACAAACTGCACTTATATGCAAAAAAACCCTAATGAATTTCATAAACATTAATTGGGCAAAAGAGCCAGACACAAAAGAATATAACTGTAGGAATTCATTTATATCAATTTCAAAAGTAGGAAAAGCTAATTTGTGATTTTAGAATTTAGGATGGTGGTTACCCTTGGGGAAGACGGAAGGGTTAGTGATTGCGACAGGATTCAAGAGAGGGTGCTTCTGTGACTTTTCTATTTCTTGACGAGTGGTGTTTTCACACATGGAATCATTTTTGTGAGAATGTATTGCAGCATACATATATAATCTGTGTGCTTTTCTAAACAGATTAAAATAAAATAGTTGAGGGAAAGAGAACATAGGTTTGGGAGCATAGACTGACTCCAAAGAGTTGAAATCTTAATTTCTTATTTACAAACTGTGACTTTGGGTAATTTATATAATTTCTCTCATCCTCAGTTTCCTCATTTTTAAAATGAAGATAATAGTACTTAGCTTTGTATTACTAAATGGGAAAATTTATAAAAATTATTTAGCACAGTAAATGTTTGCTGATCTATTCTGTCCCTGCAATTTCCAAATGAATAAACCCAGAGACAGAGAAGTGCCATGTCTTGTTCACAATCCCCTACCTAGCCTGTTGCCAGAGCCAGAATTTAGGCTTACAAAGGATAACACTCTCAGGCAAAGGCAACTACTGTACCAGGAACTGAAATTAAACAGAAGACACCCTTTGGGCCATTTCGTTTGCTTGTTCATGTGCATCGACAACACAAGATAGAAATTTCTTTTTTACTGTCATCTTGGCTATAGCCACAACTCAGCCAGTCTAAACAGAGTGACTTTGGAAAAGAGATAGCCAAATAAATCAAGTAAGTAATTAATTCAATTCAATAAATATTTAGTGAGCACATATTCTAAGCCAGACACCCTTCTAGGTCCTTAGAATTCATCAGTAAACAAAAGAGACAAAATGTCTCCCCCCACAAGAAGTTATTCTAGCTGATAGAGGCAGAGAAGGGGGGAATTGGGCAGTGAGAATTAACATGATAAATAACTTCTATATTGTTTTTGAAGGTACTAGATGCTTGTTTTAAGATATAAGATCTATTATTATTCAGATATGGTGAGGCATACAGATCAGGGGCCAACTGCCATTGAGAAGATAGCTGTCATGCTCACAGGTGCCAAGAGGAGGGGCCACGCTAAACCACAGGAGCCACAGGGGGCGATCTGGAGGCAGGAGGAGCAAGAGGAAAATATGGGCAAGAGCCTTTATTGTGGTTTCTGCAGGAAGGGATGGGTGAAGTGGGGTTTAGAATTGGCTAGTTTTGAATAATTTCGGCAGGCTCTGGGGAATATGTACCTACCATGGGATGAGTGGGGAAAGAAAAGTGGCCTGGGATGCAAAAACACAATCAAGGAGGTAGTTGGGCATTTGGGCTCTGGATTGGTTGGTTTACTCTATCTGGGAGCTGGCTAGCCCTGAGAGGGGCAGTCTCTCTAGGGTCAGCAAGACTCCAACATCAAAGCATAAGGAACGGTGTGGTGCGGTGGCTCACGCCTGTAATCCTAGCACTCTGGGAGGCAGAGGTGGGGGGATTGCTTGAGGTGAGGAGTTTGAGACCAGCCTGAGCAAGAGTGAGACCCCCATCTCTACTAAAAATAGAAAAAATTAGTTGGGCATGGTGGTGCATGCTTGTAGCCCCAGCTACTTGGGAGGTGGAGGCAGGAGGATCACTTGAACTCGGGAATTTGAGGTTGCTGTGAGCTAAGCTGACGCCACAGCACTCTAGCCCGGGCAACAGAGTGAGACTCTGTCTCAAAAAAAAAAAAAAAAAAAAAAAATCAGGTACACATGGCTAAGGTAGTGCTCTGAAAAACAAAGAGGGCAGGGGACAGGGAATAGGAAGCCAATGACCATCGCCAAACTAAGAAGATGTATCACACAGATCACCAGATGGACATCTGAATTTTTGTTGAACTAGATTTATATGTTTCCTTTTACTTGTATATCTGAGTCCTTAGCCATCAGTGCAGAATTGACTCTTCCATGCAAGAGAAAATCTCCTATATGTGAAAACTAAATCACATTTTGTGACTAAGCACAATACTCTAAAATAACATAAGAAATAGTGTTTGCACTGGTATCTGTGTACTTGTGTAGCATAGAAGCCACTCAGCCAGAAATAAGCTTTAAGTCATCATTCTGCCAGAGCAACTGTTTATTGATACTTGATGCTTACATTCTGTGCACTCAAATGATAATCTCGTGGTTAGGTCAGCACCCCTACCTCAGGAGCCACATGTACCTGTACCTGCATGAAGATACAGTATGGAGATGACAGAATAACTTATTGTTGCATATAGTTTACTATATATGGTACTAAACAATGAATAATAAAGGCTATACAATGATTCTGGCTCCAATCTTTAGACTTGGGTTAAGAGAATAGTTCTGATCTGCGTCTATGCTTAATCCTCTTCATGGTCAACTACCAAGAAATGGTAGCTGCTTGATGTCCAGGGGGTAGGGCAGACCTTGATGAGTACGGGAAGCAGAGTAGAGGACGATCGAAAGTTGGCAAAGTAATAAGTGAGAGTTATAAATGATAAATCCAAAAAAATTAAATAAATGACAAAAAGAAAAATAACTCTGCAGACATTTTAAAAACACTGCTATTTTATGCATAATCAAGACAATCACAACCTGTTCTAAGCATGTAACACTTCTGAATAGATGTTGTCAGAGACTGGGGAGTTTTAAGAGGCCGCAGAGTGGTTAATGGGAGAATTAGCACAATTCAGAAAAAACATTAATTACGTCAATCTGCAGTTTTGAAATACTTCAGCACCTCTCCAATGCTATTAGTGAATTAATGACCCCAGTCACTGAACAACAGACAAAGATTAACACAAAAATTTGGGCTGTTAAAGCAGACTAAAGGAGAAGTCCAAAGAAAGAGCAAACAAAGTTGGAAAACTACAATAAGAATTAATGGGAGTGTGTTTATGAATTATAAAAACAGACAATGAAATAATGAATCATTTATAAAGAACTCCTCAGCACAAATCTAACAACTAAAAGGAAGAGACAGTGATATGATATTGAGCTTAACAAGAGAGATTGTGTAACTTCTCTAAAATAGAAATTTTAATTTCTATAGACATTCATTTCTATGAATTTGCTCAATAATACTTGGGAACAAGAAACATTCCAATAATTTGTCGATTTTTAAATTAATTTTGCGCCGAGCTCCCTTTGTCAGGGTGGGGTGTAATATTTTAGTAGCCTCTCCCATGGGCATTACAGAGTCCAGGCACTTATGAAATACCTCCAAACAGGGAAAGGGCCTGTCCCTAAATGCCATGGTGCTTCCCATGGCTGCTGCTCCTTCTACTACGTGCTGCTCTTAAAGACCCTTGCCCTCCACTCTGTCAAGCAATGCTACTCCACAAAGGGCAGAGCTGTCCTTCCCAGCAGTCCCTACCAAAACTCTTATAAGAATTCTACAATATCACCCTATAGGGCCTGATGGGGTAAGTGCAGGCCCTTTCCCAGATATTATAATATAATGTTCTGCAATCTGTGTGTTGCAAATAACACTCAATTGTTATAGAGAGACCTGGGGTTGCATAATTCAGAGTCCAGAGTGCTCACTATTACTCCATGGAACCCTCAAGGAATTGCATAATTCAAAATGCTACTTGTTTCAAAACACAGGATACCAGTCCGGTCACGGTGGCTCATACCTGTGATCCTAGCACTCTGGGAGGCCGAGGCGGGAGGATTGTTTCAGCTCAGGAGGTTGAGACAAGCCTGAGCAAGAGCAAGACCCCCGTCTCTACAAAAACACAGAAAAATTGGCTGGGTGTGGTGACACACGCCTGTAGTCCCAGCTACTCGGGAAGCTGCGGCAGGGGGATCATGTGAGCCCAGAAGTTTGAGGTTGCTGTTGAGCTATGATGAGGCCACAGCCACTCTAGCCAGGGAGCTGGGGCGACAAAGCAATGTCTTAAAGGAAAAAAAAAAAAAAAAAACACAGGATACCATAATCAACACATTTTGCCACTGGGAAAATTATGCAATAATCAATAATCAATCAAATATCAAGACTATGTGCTCACTTTTTTGTGGAAAAACCAAGACCTTTGGCATATTTTGCCAACCAAGATACGTTACATACACTCTCCCTTACCATGCTATAAAAATCAAAATTCATTGTCAAGAACTAAATCTTCTGCCTTCACACAAATAATTCCTGAATATATTGTGAGTAGTGTGGCTGGGGAAAAAAAGGTAATGATTATTTTCCAGAGTAACCGTCAAGTTACCATAGAAAGGCTTCTTTACGAATGGCAAATCGTATTGACTGACTTGAATTCCTCGGGATTGTTTTCCACTTCCTACACATCTATTTTAAGATTTGCTATGTGAGATTTCACACAGTTAATCAATCACAGAGTTTGATCAGCTTTAGCACATAGGACAAGGAAGCATTTTAACACTAACATCTCCCGTGGAGGTGGGACAGCATGATCTGGAATCTGCAGGGAGAAAGCGCTAAGGGCAAGGGCTTGATGATGCTCTTCCAGATTTACAGACCAGTTTACAGTAATAGACACTGGACAAAAGATTCTAAACTTTTTGAGAGGGTTGCAAGTAAAGGGTTTGGTTTCTTTGTAGAAGAGAAGCTTTAAAAACAGTCAACACAAATTTTAGAGGCACATTTAGGGGTAATTGTGAAACTCTGCAAGAGCAAGGATTTTGTGATCAATTTCTGTGTCGTTCTGCTCTGTGGATTACACTGCGCTTGAATATTACACAGTTAGTGCCTCGGTGCTGTCTTGCACTCGCCCATGACCAGGCCCAACCCCAACACTGAGATGAAGTGTCAGAAACAAGAAATGGTGTGTGTGGATTATCTCAATGTACTGGGCATATGCTAATGTTGAAATATGTACTGCAAATTCATCAGTCTGTCACAGTGTCTTGCCTGATTTCGCTCACTCTAGACACCAAGCCATTGAATTGCATAGTTAGGTAGGTAACAACTCAGGAATCACAAGTAATAATCCCTAAAAGGTTTCTTAACTTGGGATTCTATGAAGATGACATAGGATTACTGAGAATGACTAAACCACATTCAGTAATGAGAATTCGATTCCATTTACTTCACATGTGTGTATACAACACACTACAGTATAAAAAAGAAATATGCTTCTGGAATCAATCTCCGGTTCTGCCTCACCGTAGAACTGGTGATAATCTTTAACCAGAGCAATTAAGAGCATAGTCTAGTCCAGTCTGGATTCTTTTTAGAGCTTTGCATTGCCCTTGTCCTACATTTTCTCACATGTGCTGGGACGGTCTAGACAGTTCTGGAGAGTAACAAAGCAATGCTGCAGGCCCTTGCCTGAGAGCTCTGTGCCTGGGGCAAGTAGCATAAAAAGCATCTTATTTTAATGGAGATTCATAAAAATGTAGGTGAAACAAAAGGGAAAGGGAAGAAGCTGGGTTCCCATGGGACACCCAGGAGTCTCCAGGCCTGCATCCCTCTGACCTTGAACTTGGTTCTCTCACTCCATTCATTTTGCCCTAAGAGCCGTAGGGGGAGTCACAAGTGACAAGAAAGAGAGCTTACATTTTTGCAGTAACTTTTATCTTGTTCCTGCCAAACACTGCTGTGGAATCTGTCTTCCCTGTGCAAAAAGGCAGCACTCTTCTTCTAACCATAGCAATATGGATATTCAAACCCCTTTGGGTTAAAAAAAAACAGAACAGATGCCATGGTACTTTCTAGGTAATACCAATAAACATCCCTCCACAATAACGGTGACTTCAGGTATTCCCAGCGGGTCATTTCTCACCCCAAACTGTCACGGTTAAAATATCATAGGCTCAGAAGCCTATGGATTTTTTTTTTCCATATTCCAGAAAGTATCTTCATGCTTGGAAATCCAAAGTTATTGGATTCTTTTCAGTCCATAAAGTTGGGTAGCTCTAAGAGGACTACATTCTTGCTTTATTTGTACCCTGGGCCTATCACAGATTCCATTTTCTCCTTCTTGACCAGAAGTAATACTAGGTAGTTCACAAAGGTGGCACTGGATGTTCCGCATCTTGTTTTCTTTTTTTGACAGCTAATTATCATAATGATGTGAGCCTGTCTAAAGTCTACCCATGAGTTTGCCGTCTGTGAACTGCAAAACTAAGGAATCACTGAAACGAGGTAACACATCCAAGTTCTAGAAATCACTATCTAATTGGGGTATTAGGGGATCCAGAAGTGATAACTGGGCATCTACAACATTAACATGCACAATTTTGAGCAAGAGCCATTGCTGAAAAGATTCATCCCCCTGAAAGAACAGTGAGGAGCTTCCCTACCCATCAGGGTTTAGGGCTGCTTAAGTACCTCAGAAAGCCATCATATGACTAACCAGTTTAAGGACTCCTTGTTGATTCAAGCACTCTTCATATTAGATATTGGAAATTTTCAAGAAGAAATGAATAAGAAAAAAAAGACATGTGTTATGACTGTTAACTATTTTCCATGTGCCAAGCATGTTGCTAAGTATTTTGCAAACATTATGCCATTTAATTCTTACTATGAACTTAAGAAGTGAGGTGGCATTCAAAATACTCTACAACAATTACAACACTGGCACTGACCAATAATTTAATGGACACTTAACCCACCCAAAACTCCTCTAGTCCTTCTGCCATACCAGTGTATAACTGGCTGAATATTAATCACATTTTGCAGGTGAGAAAACTGAGGCTCAGAGACTGAGTAACCTGTTCACAACATATGACCAGAAAATGGATGAGTCAGGATTTGAATACAGATCTGCCTGATTCCAAAGCTTGAGATTCTTTTTGCTCTCTCTTACTTAGGTAAAGCCTTTGCTCATGCTTTACCTAAGTCAGAAATGCCCTCTATCCTTTAGTCCCAGTTGAAATCCAGTATCTCTTTTAATGGCCAATTAATAGTTGCCTCCTATACCAGGCAGTTAACCTGCCTGCCCCCATCAACATCCCTACGAAGAGCCCCTCCTTCTGCACACTCATGTCCCTAGCAGTGGCTGGCCCAGGGCCAGCCTGTCCATCAGTTGGTTGGCAACCAGCCAGGTTCCTTCCTAAAGACAGAGAGAGGGGTCAAATGGTGCTAAATGCAAGACCCACAAGGTTCTGTCAAACTAGGGCTGGCAACACTGTAAGGCCAAGGGAGAGTAGGAGAAGCCAGTGGACACAGAGAGAGGACAAAGAGGGGCAGGGATAAGAGAGATCAGAGACAGCTTCTGCCAATTTATCGGCCCCAGACCCCATTTCCCATGATGCCTGGGTGCGTTTTCACTTCATGTGATCTTCATATTCTTTTAACGTCCCTTCTTTCCTTGAGTTAGCTTGAGTAGGTCTCTTCTGGAAAACAAAGAGCCTTGCCTAGAGATTAGGTTTCTCTGCTTACTGTTCAAAATTTAATATCTTCCTGCTTGGCATTCCGCTCACCGTTTTTATTTATACTTCAATTTTGGAACTTTTATTGCACCTTCAATTAATGTTAATTATGCATACTTCTGTCTCCCCGCTTCCTTCAGACCAAGTCCTTTCAATATCTGTCTCTCCCTCAGCACCTGTAGAACCTGGCACGCACTAGATTCTTAACAAATGTTTATTGAGTTGGGTTATGCTTAGTGATGTCAATAACCATGCCATTAAACAGGTCTCGTGAAACCATATTGTTGACATATCACAAATGGTTTTACCATCACTAGCACCCACACGCTTGGAGTGTCTACTCCTATGAGGTGACAAAGAAGAAAAGGGATGCAGTGACACTTAGCTGATCACCCCACATTTGTGTTCCCCTTCCTCAGTGTAGAGATCTTGCTAGTAAATGGCTTCCCAGCCAGGATCCATATTTTCCAGTGCCCTCTGCATCTAGGTAGGGTTAATATTCAGTTCTTTCCACAGGACATGGACCAAGGTGATGGAAGCTTCTTCCAAACCACAAGGGTCAATAAATGCTTGTGAGGACCTTCAACATGGAAGGATCCTGGGTCCCCAAAAAAACCCACAGAAGGCTGCTGACTGGGAGATCTTTCAATGGACTGTGGCAGGATCAAAAAGTAAATTTTTATTGGGTTAAAATACTGGGATTTCTCTGTTACAGCAACTGGTGTTCATTAAACAAATAAAGAAGAGCACTGCCCCATTTTCTCTTGAGGTTGAAGTATTCAATGTCTCCTATTCTTTCACTCTGTCTTATGATATTGATATTAATTGATTGATTGACATGTTTTCTTCATCGCCATTTTTTAACCTTTAATGGGCCCTCTTTACATTTCTTTCTACGTATTCTCGTATTATGTTTTCTTGATGTTTACTCGGACATCTTTAGGGGGAAAGGTGGGTAAAGAGTGCATGTGGAGCCAATAATTTTTCTGAACTTGATTCAAGTCCTGGGGGCCTCGACTGGCACGTGGATAATTAAGATTACCTAACTCAAGGTGACCTGCAATACTAACAGTTTCTGGATGTCAGCCTGATGGAAAGAAACCTTCATCTTATGGAATCTGTACCCTGCATCTTTGATTCATCAAGCAAAATGTGGATGTTGGCTTTTTTTTTTTTTTTTGAGTCATTAGCATGTTGATTTTGATTCTACCAAAGAGGCCTCACTGGAGAGTTTCATCATGAACTTCATATTCAGGGCAATCCTACAATGTATCATCAAATCCAATTTACAAAATTGTGGATTTAAGGCAGATGGTGCAGCCCTAGTAAATAGTAATGCCCTTGTCGTGGTGAGATTCCATTTGTGAAATTTAAACCTCTGAATGATGATTAAGGGTGCTGGAGAGAAGCATGCTTTGGATAAACCTCCAAGTTCATCAGATGCCTTACACACATTGGCATGTGTTTGGATCCCAGAGATCATTAGGAACAGAGTGTGCTTTTGTTCAGGGACCTTATTTGGTTTGCATTTAAACCAGAATGAATGGCCCTTAGCTAACGAATCAAAGGAATCTTATTCATGGACATCCCACTGTATAATATATATGCCTTGATATGACCTAAAGTTATGATGTTAAGCACGGCGTTGGCTCAGTTTTTCAAATGTTCAAATGTTTTCTGGTAACACTGGATCATAGTAATAATAGTAAACATTTATTAGGCTATGGCTACGTAGACTTTGTGTTAAGCATTTCCCATTCATTATCTCTCTAATCCTAACAGTAACTGTATGAAGATGTCTTGTTATCAGTGATGCTTCAGAATTGAAAAAAGCAAGGCATACAGAGGTCAGTAACTTGCCCAAGGTCACAGTATTATCCAGGACCAGAACCATGGACTAGAACCAAGATATTCTAAATCCAGGGCTCCTTGTTTGAAAACCAACATTTTATTAATACATAAATAGTACATGTGTGAGGTTAAAAAAATTAAAAACACAAACAAGTACACAAAAAATTAAAATATCACATTTCTACTAAAGATCACCACTATAACTCCTTATAGCAAATACTTCCACATCCTATTATTTATTTACATATTTATTTATATCAAAATGAGATTATACTATAACCTACTTATAAAACTTTCTTTTTCAGTCAACAAGAATTTCAGTATATTTTCTTCTTATCTAATTCTGAGACCGAATTCAAGTTTCCCAATGACCCAACAATGTCCTTTATAGTTGATTTGTTTAAATGAATATCCAATCCAGGACCACATGCTGTATCTGTTTGTCATGTATCTTAAGATTCTTTTTTTTTTAATGACATCAACTTGTTGAACAGACTAGCCAGTTGCCCTATAGGATGTCCTACAGATTGTCCCATATTCTGGATTTGTGTCATGGTGCCATTTAGCTTGTTTCTTTATCCCTGTTAGTTGTGAATAAGAGATCATACATAGTAACAAGAGTTGGGATTCCAACCCATAACCAATCAGGGATGTATCTTTGAATAAGATACTTAACTTGATTGAGCCCTGAATTTTTTCATTTTCCATTAAATATGTAATACAGATGAAAAAGCAAAAGAGCATCAAAAAAGTTGTTAACTTGGAGATTCCTGGAATGAAAAGGTTTCTAGCTGAGCATACCTCTTGACATGTTCAAAATTTGGGGAGCTAATTCACTTGATCTTGTCTATCAAAGCATTATTCGTAGGAGAGTACTCATTAAGAGGAGCTTGTGAAAAGAAAGAAAATTTTCAGGTGTGAAAGTTCTAATGCTTATATAATAGATGTTTTGTTGGAATGCCAAAATTTAATATCAATCCCCAAAGCCTTTTAGAAGTTTGAGAATTAATAATAATAAATTGGGTTAAGTACCCAAATTATATTTTGAAAAGGTAGTCAAAGGTTTATAACCATAATTTTTATAAATACATGATAAAAGACACCACCCAAATTCAAGAAAAAAGTTGTCAGCAAAACCACCCAAGTGATTACACCTTCCCAACTGCTTTCCTGAACATGTGATTCCCCTAAAATGTTCATTGTATCATGTGGTAGATATGCCCCCAAGATAATTACGAACAGAGTAGTTCAATGTGTTCATTCATTTAAAAAAAAAAAGTATCAAGTATTTACAGTGTGCCAGCCATATGTTCAAAGCACTGGAGTTACAGAAATGAACAAAACTCACCAAATCCCTGCTCTCAGGAACTTTATATTTGAGGGCAGGGTTTGAGCAAGTATGTGAGGAAAATGATGGTAATCAATACATATACATATACACATCATATATTTGTATATTCTGTCATGTAGTGATATGAATTATAAAGAAAACAAAATAAAGTAAAACAGGTAAAGACAGAGGTGGAAGGGGAAAATGCTATTTTAGCAGCAGTGCTCGGGAAAGCCCTCCAAGATAAGGTAACATTAGAGCAGAGATGTGAAAGGTGAGTGAGTGAGTCATGTGACTGGAGGGAAGCTCTTCCAGGCAGAGTGAACAGCAAAGGTGCAGGTCCTGAGGTGGAAACATGCCTGTCATATTTTAGGGATAGTGAAGGCAAACATGGATGTAGTTGAGCATGCAAGGGGCAGAGTAAAGAAAATGGTATCAGAGAAGTATCTGAGGGCCAAATTGTGGTGGTTTTAAGTTTGCCTGTGAATTCTATGATGACCTTCCCTTCCAAAAGGGGAGACTGAGTCTTTCCTTTTTAAGAGTGGGGCCAGAGTTAGTGACTTAGTTCCAAACAAAAGAACATCACTTCCAAGGCTAGGTCATAGAAAGGACAGCTTCTCTTCACTCTCCCCCTTGGATCACTCATTCTGGAGAAAACCAGACACCAGGTTGTGAAGACACTCAAGCAGCCTATAGCAAAGCCCATGTAGGAAGAAACTGAGGCCTCCCGACAAGAACCAGCACTAACATGCCAGGCGTGAGGGTGAACCTCCTCAGAAGTAGATCCTCTATCCTCATTGAAGTCCTCAGATGGCTGCTACCCTAACGATGAAGAAATGAAGTACTGATACCTGCTTTAATACAGATGAACCCTGAAAATGTCAAGCTAAGTAAAAAAAAAAAAAAGCCAGTCACAAAAGACCACATATTGTGTCATTATATCTATATGACACATCCAGAATAGGCAAATTTGTAGAGACAGAAAGTAGATTAATGGTTGCCTAAGGCTAGGGGTGATGGTTGGGGGAAAATAGGTAATGGGTACAGGATTTCGTTTTGAGGTGATAAAAACGCTCTAAGATGGATTGTGGTACTGATTGGACAAGTCCATAGATATACTAAAAAACATTGAATTGTATGTTTTCAGTGGGTGAATTATAATGCCATGTGAATTAATTTCAACAAAGCTATAACTGATAAAAGAGAGAGAATTAGAGAACATTGAGAAGAACAATACTTTCAAAGAGTTTTCTATAAAATTGGGCACAGAAATGGGTCAGTAGCCTGAGAGACATGTGGGTTCAAGGTATGGCTAGTTTCTAAGTGAAAGATAACTACATATGTTTGCATTTTAGTTAATGTTCCAATGGATGAAGACGCGAGAGGGAGAGAGAGCACACTTGCCGTTAGGCAGGAGGCCATAAGACCCATTGCAGTAGAGGAGTTGGCCTTAAGTCAAAGCATACCCTTGCACTGCAGCTCATCCCTTGCAGTAGCGCTGACAGAAAGTATGGTTACAGATGCAGAGAGGTTGGCAGATTGGTGCTGTGGGCATGAGGAAATGCTTTGTGAAAAGGGAAAAAATGAGTTAAAGTATAGAAGAGAAGGAGAAAATAGTCATCTAGAAGAATGAGAGTGGCAAAGTGAACGAAGTGCAGAAATATACTATGACTGTCAGGTAGCAGTAAGAGCCCACCAAAGTCTGTGATCATAAATTTAAAGTGAGGAAACTCAGCATGGCTGAGTATGTTTCTCTTTCAGGTGCTTAGGGGCATGCAAACAGTAAGCAAGAAGATTGGATTGCACAAGGGGATGATGGAGGGATACTGGGTGGGCTGGGGAACAGAGATTAAAAAGATAGGTCAGTGGATTAGAGGTCCTGGAATGGTTAAAGAGTTGTCAAAAGGAGGATGCTAGAGGTAGGGAGAAAGGAAGGAAGAAAAGAAAAAAGGGAGGGAGGGAGGGAGGAAGGAAGGAAGGAAGGAAGGAAGGAAGGAAGGAAGGAAGGAAGGAAGGAAGGAAGGAAGGATTTCTAGATTGTGGTCAGAAAGAGAAATGCTTGAAAATGAGATCAGGAAGAGAGAGCAATTTTTGATAATGATCACATAGGCAGCTAAGGAGCAGTGGAGGAACCAAGATGCCAGGTTATTAGAGAGATCATTTATGTCAATGTGTAATCACCAGGTGGTGATGGAAAGAGACAAAGAGCCAGGTACTAAATTCTTCGTAGGATGAAGAAAAGTGATCTAAAGTCTGTAGCTATCTGACCAGGATTGGTGTATGCTTTAAAGACACTTTAAAGTTAGTGAAGAACTTCATTAAGAATCATTTTAGGAGTTTTAGAAAGAATGATTAGTCTGCAAATAGCAAGGAGAAGCAAAGAGGAAACTTTGTCCACCTCCAGGTCTTAAGGGAGAAAAGATGTTCAAGGAACACAAAGACCTCAGGACAGCAGGTTTCAATTAGAGGAATGTTTCACAACTTATTTTTATTATTGCCCCTCTAGGAAGGCTTGTTAGGTGTTTTGCCTGATTGTCTCTCATGAAATTTTAATACCACAGATCTATGCTTTGTCCATAAAGTGTATGATTTTTTTCACCTCCCCAAGAACTAATTTTTACCTTCATTGACAATTCATGAATTAGAGCAAGAAGGTGAAGGAAATAGACATAGAAGAGGTTGAAAACAAATGAAATAAATAACAGGAAATACACAGATACCAGGTGCATTCATATATATCACTAAATTCCTTACATAACCTATATTCAATTAGTTAACAAAAAAAATGGAAAATAATAGGTGGAAGTAAAAAAAGGAATCATCATAGAATCCATGGTGGAGAAGACTATGATACAATAGATACTATCTTCATAAATCTCAATATTTTTGCATCCCAGGTACAATGTTGAATGACTTTAAAATGTTTTTATTCACAAGAAGAAAATACCAGTCATTTAATATTCATCTATATTTGAAAAACATACCAGAGGTAGTTCTATGCTTAAACCAAAATGAGTTATCCATATCCTTACTATTAATATTATCTTCAGGAAACTTACAGTGCCCAGACGTCCAACATGTCTGGGCTACGTGAATCAACCATGTGGCAAGCTTGTTGTTGTGAGTACTTCTGTTCATATCCTATGAAAAAGTGGGTGATTTTTTTTTGAAGGAAAAACACACAAGTAGTTGAAATGTTGCTATCATGTAGTTATGAAACAAGAGAAGGAGAGGGACATTTTAGAATCAATGCACCAAAAAGGAGGAAAGAACTACAAAGGAAATCCTGTGGCAGCCATGGCTCACACAGCAGCTGGAGCTCTTAAAGTCAATTCACCCAGGTTCCTGGAACTATCTCCACCTCAGTAGTCTCTCCAGACCACCTTTGAGGTGGCTACAAAGCTCACCAGCAGTCCTCCTAGCACAAAGTGAAGAACAGGTTAACTTTTATAGTCCTCTTGAAGAAAAAGATAGACTAGAGCAGTGAGTTTCCAACACTAGATCTTGAACTATGACTGTGTCATGCAATCCACTTAGTGGATCACAACCAGCATTTTTAAAAAAAGAACGGAATGAAGCAGAATGAAATGGAATGAAACAGAACAGAATAGAAATATACAGAATGTATCTCACATAGTAAAGATATGACTGTTCCATGAAACTTCCAGATCAGTTATATGAATCCAATGTATTTTTTTAGTTTGCGTCACAGTCAAAAAGTTTAAAGACATCAACAAGATGGCTGAGTAGAAGACCCTAGCATTCATTTCTTCCACAAAGACAGCAGAAACAATGAATAAGCAACTACATTATAATGAAAATAACTGGAGGAGAATCTGGAGTGCATCAAAGGAGTAAAAGAAACTCTGGTGAGCAAAAAAACTCAGGATAACCACATAGATAATGAAAGATAACAACAGAACTCCACCACCCCATCCCACAGCTAGGATCAGCCAGGAACCAGGAAGAACTTCTGTTTACAGCAAAACAATAGCCAAGAGAATCCCAGCATCAACACCATGGACACCTACAATCATCACAGTTAGGGTCCCTGCAGTCTTCACAGACACTAAGCCCAGCTAAGGGGGTTGCCTAGAGTCCAAATAGCTGTGCTCCCCTAAAAGAAGGAGCTGACACTGTGCCCCATCCCATGTGGCCTGCACAGCTACTCTGCTGCACCATCTTGGATCCGAAATTAATGCTGAAGTGTGTGTTGCTTTGGGGACAAGTAGCCACAGCACCCCATTTATCCCTGAGGCTAAGCCACCCGACAGCCACCTCTGCCCAGTGACCTGACATCCCCACGCTGAAATAAGAGCCACTGTTATCCCTTCCCTATGGGGCCAAGCAGCAGAGGAACTGCTCCACCCACCCCTGGCTCCACCTCCTTGGGCTGGAGCTGAAGCTGCATGCTCCCAGTGCTTTGGCAGAAGAGCTCCACCTATCTCTCTCAGCTGTGGCTATGCTCGGCCCCTAAGGGCCTGAGCTGAAACTGCACACTGCCTCCTGAGGAAAGGGTGCTTTGGCAGAGCCCTGCATCCCAGGGAAACAGTGCATGGGCCACCCTGGACAGTCACATCCCATGGGCCTGAGCTAAAGTGGCACTTTGACCCCTGAGGAATCAGCACCTCGGCCAAGCTGAGCAGGTATATACCCCAGGGCTGAGCTGACATAGTACCCTGTGTCTCAGGGAAACAAAAGAGTGGCTAAGCTGAGACATCTTGCCCTACAGATCAAACAACACTAGTACCCTATTTCTCTGTAGCTGAACTAGCACCCTAAAATCTGAGCTGCTGAGATACCCCTCTCATCAGGGAATGGAGTCATGGCTCTGCTGCTCCTGGCCCCAAAGGGCACAAATGATAGCAATACTTGGCCATTCTTGAGTACTTGCTGCCACTGCACCTGGCCTCGCAGAGTCTGGGATACTGCTGAGCCCCACCATCCCAGAGTCTAGAGTCACCACTACCTGGTTTCTCATCCCACGGGACCTGAGTTGCCAATGAGCCCTACTGGCTCAGGCTCCCAAATTATGACCCTACCCTGTGCCCTTTGCCCTGTGCCCAAAACCTCATAGTACTCTTTCTTTCTCAGACTCAGACCAGGGCTATGCCTTGCACTCCAGAGGTAGCATTATAGCTACCACAAAACCCTCTGGACCTGAGTTACTAGGGGGTACCTCAGAGTTGGCACTGTGGGCAACATACATCCAACCATGCCACAGAGGGCAAAGCTGCACCAAAAACCTGCATCCCAAGACCTAGGTGCCACAAGAGTTTTGCAAGAGCATGAGCCTAGAACCCTAGCTCAATGGACACTCTGAGAACCTGCACTTGGAATCCAGTGCACTACAGCTACTTGTATGCCATGTCAGAGCTGACATCAAGAGGGATTGCCTTGATTAAGCCTCCCTATTTTTGGGAAAATGAGAATAGAAGGATCCCAAAAGCCCTTACCACTGAGGACATTGACAACCTACACCACTGCCACCATTATTGCAAACTTCTATGACCTAGGCCACTGAGTCACCGACAGTTATTGCTGACATTTAACACAGCCACCAATGCAACATGGAGAGTATATGAATGCACCTACCTAAAAACAGAGTCACCACATCCTTCCCAAATGGCACATTAAGACCTAACTGTAGGTGAAAATCTTTCTTGCAAAATCCACTCTAGAAAATTGGGAAGAGAAGGGACACAGGAAACATGAAAAAGCTAAGAAATATGACATCACCAAAAAAAATCATAACTCTCTGGTAACAGACCCGATGAAAAGGAAATCAATGAATTACTGGAAAAGGAATTCCAAATAATGATCTTAAGAAATTCAATGAAATACAAAACAATACAGATAGATAATTCAACTAAATCAGGAAAACAATTCACAATATGAATGAGAAATGCAACAAAGAGAACAGCATCATAAAAAGAACCAAACAAATCCTACAGCTGAAGAATTCAATGAATGAAATAAAAAATACAATAAAGATCTTCAACAGCAGACTTTATTAAGCAGGAGAAAGAACCTCTGAACTTAAAGACAGGTTGTTTGAAATTACTCAGAGGGGAGAAAAAATAAATAAGAATGAAAAAGAGTAAAGAAAGCCTACAAGACTTATGGGACACTATTAAGCAAACACATATTCACATTACGGGAGTTTCAGAAAAAGAAGAGATGAAAAAAGTATAGAAAACCTCTTTAGGCTGGGGGCAGTGGCCCACATCTGTAATTCCAGCACAGCACAAACAGCCACATGGGAAATTCCATATCAGGGCTTTGAGGGGATAATTGGGTGAAAAGGAGATTTATGGTATTGGTTAGAAAACTCACTTTTTTACCTAGATTGCATGTAATATATCAATTAATATGCAAGTTTTCTAAAAATGCTTAGTTGTATTTCTTTTTTATTTTGTTTTTTATTTTAGAATATTATGGGGTACAAAATTTTGTTTACATAAATTGTTTTTATACTATTTGAGTCAAAGTTATAAGTGTGCCCATCCTTCAGATAATGTGCATTGTGCCTGTTAGGTGTGAATTTAACCATTCCCTCCCGCCTCACCTGCTTGATTTCCAATGAATGTTATTTCCATTTGTACACATAAGTGTTGATCAATTAGATCCAATTTAATGGTGAGTACATGTGGTGTTTGTTTTTCCATTCTTGTGGTACTTCACTTAGAAGAATGGTCTCCAGTTCCATACAGGTTAATACAAGAGGCATTAATTCACCATTTTTTTTTATGTCTGAGTAGTACTCTATGGTATACATATATCACATTTTATTAATCCACTCATGTATTGATGGGCACTTGGGTTGTTTCCACATCTTTGTGATTGTTAATTGTGCTACTATAAACATTCAAGCGTAGGTGTCTTTTTTATAGAATGTCTTTTTTTCCTCTGGGTAAATACCCAGTAGTGGGATTGCTGGATCAAATGGTAGTGCCACTTTTAGTTCTTTGAAGGATCTCCACACTATTTTCCATAGAGGTTGTACTAGTTTGCAGTCCCACCAGCAGTGTATGAGTGTGCCTAACTCTCCACATCCACAGGTTGAACTTCTTATATGAGATTCTGTATTATGATGCATTTTCATTTCACTTCTATTATTCTTATTGTTTGGGGTAGCTTTGGGGAAGTTGATAGAGATTGTTGGGGGCCAAAGTTCTCTCCCCATCTCACTGTCACCACGTGAATGCATTTCTCAAATATGAAACACTTGACTCTTTTATTTAAAAAAGTGCTTAATTACATAGGAAAAAAAAAGAAAAGAAGTTTACTCAGTAACAGTTACACCAAATTCTCTGATTGAGGTCTCCCATGCCACATGTGCTAGAAGAGCCTGGACAGAACAACAGGGGACCCAAGCTCTGAAACAGCAAACGCAGGTAAACATTAACTCCTCCTCAGCAAGCCATTTCTAATCCTTTTTCTAAAATTGAGATAGTCACATACCTTAAAATTCACCATTTTAAAACATACACTTCAGTGGTTTTAGTACATTCACAAGGCTGGGTGGCCATCACCAGTATCAAATTCCAGAATATCACTCCAACAAGAAACCCTATATCCATCAGCAGCCATTCCCCATCCCATTAATCTATTATACTTTCTGTCTCTATAAATCTGATCATTTTGGACATTCCATGTACGTGAAGTCATAGAATATGTGACCTTTTCTGTCTGGCTTCTTTCTTTACCCTAATGTTTTCACAGTTTATCCATGCTAGAGCATATATCAGTACTTCATTTTTTATGGCTAAATAATATTCCATTGCATGGTTCTGCTGTATTTGGTTTACCCATTTATCTATTCATCAGTGTGTGGACACTTGGATTGTTTCCACTTTTCACTATTATGATTGCTGCTGCTATGACTGATCATTTTTGAAAGGAAGCTTCTGGAACCCTGGAATTTGTAGGAAGAACTTCAATTCTCTTGACAATACCTTTCCAGCGTCACCATTTTCACTAGCCCTCTTCCAGTTTTAACTCCTCTCTTCTTCTTAACTTTGTCTCCTTCAACTTTATGACCACGTGGGGCAAGAAATGAAGGCCCTGGCCCAGAACTTCCTTCCACAGAGCTTGCAAAGCAGAGTGGTGATAGAGGAAGAGCAACTGGGAGGGAGAGAGAAGTAGCAACAGGGAACCTGTGCAGTGAGCCTGAGGCACCTGAGTGGGGGAAATGCCCCTGCTAAGGGACAGTACCCACAATCCCAGACCATGGCTCTTGGCCAGTGTGCTGTGCCTCCATGGGCACAGCTTCACTGAGTGGAAGAACAGGCATAGACACGAGGGGGCCAAGTCCCTTGGCTCTAGGCAGTCAGGCCCAAGAGGGAGGTGATAATAAAGGCAAGTTTCCAGCTCTGGGAGAGTCCAACCGCATTTTACCCAGCCTGATTTCTTTGTCTGCTTGATATGTCACCCTCCCAACCCCCACCCAGCAGATTTGATTCTAGATTCATCCACATACTTAGACATTCCAGTCTGCACTTAACTTGGACATCTCCCTGCTAGGAACTCTCTAAGCCCCGCCTGCCCCTATCCTGCTGTTCCCTTCAGAAATGCCTCCCTATGCCTGGCTTCTGACCTCAGCCTGCCCCCGCCTTGGTTCACTGTTCCCAGCTTGGCTCTGACAATTCCTAGTGATCTCACCCCACTGCTGAGCCTAGATGGGACAGTTGTGTTCAAAAAGGTCACCAGTCAATGGGGTGTTTGGAACTCGAAGAATTTCCCCATAGAAAAAAATCATTATAAATAGTGGTATGGTTCCCAGGCTGATCTACAAAGGCCTATTTAGCCAACCATGGTGCTGGCACAGCTGTCCTTAGGTCCCCTAAGTGAGGTCGACCCGGGGGAAAGAGGCGAGAGAGTGGAGAGTGGAGGCCCCTGGCAATTAAACAGTTCCCACGGAAACATGGAGAGGGGAATTCCAGTGGCAGAGGAGGCAAGGAAGAGTCTGAGCAGTATCCCAGAGGTGATGCAACCAAGCAGAGGTGAGGGCACCCCTGCCCAATGGGCTCACAAAGACTGGGAAGAATCTGGTGCGGGAGGCCACCCTCTCATCTTTCATAAGCAAAATAGCATCACTGAAGGTTTCCCTTTGGCCGCTGCATACCTGCCCTCCTTCTAACTCCATCCTGTCCTTATTCCTATGAAGTGCCTCATTCTTCTCTGGCCCTTTGACCACCCATCTCATCCTGCTTCCTGGATGCCCCCAGTGGCTGGCTTTTTGCACAGTGACATTGACTTTCATTGGTTTGCTTGTGTTTTGGTTGAGGGGTCATTTGTTTTGACTGCCCCACATCCACTCCGTTTCACACCCTTTCTTTGAGTAAGTGCGCCATGAGTTCCTGCAGGGGAATCCTTCTCTCACATTGCATACAGACTGGGGGCT
Source organism: Lepilemur ruficaudatus (assembly GCA_963574885.1). NCBI lineage: Eukaryota > Metazoa > Chordata > Mammalia > Primates > Lepilemuridae > Lepilemur > Lepilemur ruficaudatus. The sequence continues at coordinate 33,016 of CAUYRT010060427.1, forward strand.
TGTTGATCAAGGTGCCAGGCCCTCCGCTAGCCAAGGGATTGGCTATCTTCTCCTAGCTCACTCTTCAGCCTTTCCTTAATCTGCAAGTGCCTTGCTAGCCTTTCAGTGAATTGTGCTGTGCTTGAATCCACCAGATTTGTGACCAATGATCTCTGGTACACATAGGATATCAGAGTGTTCTGCACTTTCTACTACACTCCCTGAATGCTTGCTGGTCACCTGACTCCAGTTCCCTCCTGCACAGACTCCTGCAGAGCCACCTGCAATACCCTGCTTGCCAGGTACCCCCAAATCGCTGCTGCTTGGGACTGGCTGTAACCCCTGCATTGCTCTTCCTTGCAAGGTAAGAGCTGGAATGAAAGCAAATGTCCCCAAACTGGCCTTCTGAGGCCCTGTCACGTCTTCCCCTTCAAACTAGACATCCCATTCTGTCACCCTGATAGACCCTGACCTCAAGGCTTTGGGTAAATATTCCTTTCACTCTTCCTGGATAGTGAGAGGGACACAAATGGACAAATGCTAACAGGAACAACAGATAACAGTTCCATCCCCATGAATCAGTCGGGAAATTTCAAAGTGAACAGTTTTTTCCAAGTTGAATCTCAGTAAAATTTTTTTGACTGGTGAGGGGAGAGGAGATCTGCATATTGACAAAACGGCAGATACGTTGGTGGGAAGATATATACACTTACCCCCATTCCCCTTTTGTCATCGTTTTACAATCCGAAGAACAAAAGCACATGTGCACGATGAGCCAGTCGCCATCCCAAGCTACCTGATCCGGGAAAGCAGAAATAGCCCCGAGCCTCGGGTCCGTCGGTGTATTAAAACTGTCCCGGAAAAGCCTTTGTGCATCAGACTGTAAGGAAGAGCCCGCATCAAAGGCGGGAGGAGGGATGGCTGCAGAGCACAAAAGGGTTTTCTAGCCCTCATTTCTGTCCTTCTGTGCAATGGAAAATAGCGGAAATGTTGGCAGCAAGACAAAACAAATGGTATTGCAGACTTTCGAAAAGTATTATATTACATTCAGTCCTTAATGATACTGAGTATTAATCTAAAACTAAAACACCCAAGGCCAGCTCCGCAGTATGTTTTATGATGATTAAATGATACGACATTCTGAGTGTCTGGGAATAGACGCTCTTGCAGGGGAAGTGGCCCGGAGAGCTAGCTAAGAAGCTAGGTTTTCTTTGTTTCAACATTTTCCTCTCTAACTTCGTATCACTCCCTTCTTTAAAAAAGAAGAAGAAGAAGAAAAAAACTACCCGTAGTAGCTGTTCTAGTTTCTGCCCTTAGAAATCTGCTCTATTTATTAACTCCTCCTCCGGTGAAGAAATTCCACTGAAATTCCTTCAGGGCCTGGCTGCCTTTCAGCTTCTCTCTGCACATTCCTGCCTCTATGTATGTCACCATCTTAAATAGCTGAGCCTTCTGTGCTTTAATAAGGTCTCTCTATAATCTTTTTTTTTTTTTTAAGAACACAGACCTAGTTTTGCTAAGTTTCTGAATATCTCAGATTGTGAAGCCTCCATCATACTAATTAATTTCTGTTCTACCTCATCTATGTCCTCACTGGTCGGCTAATAACATAAGGACCAGAACTGACCTCATTACAGTAACTTCTTAAATTTCGTACATTGTAATCGAAATGATTCCTCCAGGCTGGTATTTGAATTACATCCCATCCTTCCTACCACCTCCCCAAACCCTGAGGCACCATGTTAAAGATTTAGATGTACATTCTTCATAGATTCCAGTTTTCTGGGTCCCAAATTTTTGGCACTGAATCTTTTAAAAGGCATATTCTTTTTCTGTACTAAGTTCATGACATGTCCAAGCATTGCATTATCTGCATAAAAGAAAACTAAACATTGCAAAGCATGGTTGTGAATTATCACCAGCCAGAATTTACCAAAAAAAGAAAAAGAAAGGAAGAAAGATAACTGTAAGCATCCAATTGTCTTTCTTATGACAGGGCCCTTGCTTGAAAAGAAGCTTTCAGAAGCTCTCAGAAAGAGTATCCTACCCTTAGGGTATAAGCAGTCAGCAAACATTTCATCTTGATTTTACCCAGATGGAGGCTTTTGAGTTGAGGTCTTATGAGACAATCGCAGAACTCTCTCCACGAATTCAGATTAGTGAAGTATTTTGTAAATGCATCTTCCTCCTTCCCCATCCCCACCCCACTCCCCTTCTTAAATTACCTCCAGACCCTCCTTGTAGTAAAAACCAGTATTGGAGTTCAAAATATACTGGCTCTTTTTGCTGGTCCCTGAAAAGGATCAAAAGTACGTCTCTCCAAGTATTGGGACCCCCTCAGTTTCCTACTCCAGGAGCCTTCTGACATTTCCCATCAAGCCCAGGTACACTCTCAAGGCAATGGTTCCCTGTATCCACAGCCTACATCACCATGTTAAACAGTAATATATCCAGTGCTTACTTGGGGCTCGCCATGGCCCTCCTCTGTTTCCTTCTTGTACTAGCTCCTTCAGCTTTCTCCCTCTTGGGAGAAAGATCTTCCTGTACCTGTACACAGAACTCCATTACCAGTGACTTTTAACTTGTAGGTTTGCATAGTCATAATGCCCTACATGGCACTATGATTTTCTTACCTAATTGTGTTCCACAGCTCACATTCAGCCTAAATGATGCCCTTAAATCATGTCACGCAAATGAAAACCGAATGTTAAGAAGAGAATTATTTAGACACTTCATGGGAGGCTAAGTTGCCTTTGAAGATCTCCCTACTACATCGGCCTGTGGCAGCTAGGGATTTTGTCTCATGGCATGATTTTCCAACTCCTTTGAAACACAGCCCTCTTTCTTTTGAGGAGCTCCTATTCTCACCCCTGTGAAAAGAGGCAGAGCTTCACCACTTCCCCTGGAGCTTCGGGGACGCTCACGGGGCCTGGGCCAGCCACAGGGCACTGCCTCCCCCCAGGTCATGCCGATCAGAATCTTTCCTTGAAAGTGACACTCAGACTCTGGATGAAAGAAGTCCTCTTGATGTAGGGGTGGATAAAATCAGATGATGCAGTCTGGAGCTGGTGATGGCCATCTTCTCTGCCACATGGAGAGGGTGACAGCCACACTACAAAATGAGACCCAGCAGGGGTAAGAGAGGAGTCTGTAGTTCTTGCCCCGTAGCTCTGGTGCCTAAAATTCTTCTGTTAGTGACTGTATCTTCTTGTGCTTCTTCTGTGAGCTCACTTTTGTAAGCTTCCAGCAGCTTAAAATCTATGAGTGCTCATTCATTATTTTATGCTTTAGATCATTCGTATTGGGTTTCAGTCACTTGCAACCAAAAACACTGTGACTAGAACCTCTTCCCTTGTGAATGGTGGAAATGTTCTAAAGGGAAATCCCGAGACACAAGAGAATGCCAGCTCTTGTCTAACTAAGGTGAGCACAGTGAACGCTATGGAAATGTTGGTGGCAAAATTATTATAAAGCTTCCGGGTAAGGGAGTCAACCACAAGAGCAGTGACTGTATAAATTGTTGATGTGAAAAAGAAAAAGAGAGAAAGGAGGCAGGGGCTACAGTGTTGAAAAGTAAAGTCAGAGAGGGCAGCCAAGCAGAAAAGATGAAGGTAAAAAAACAGCTACAGGTGCAACCACAGAAGACAAGTAAGAAATGTCACCTCATTTCGAATATGTCCAGGGAAATCACATCCAAAAATGTACTTTCAAAATGTAGGTTTCAAAGGGAAGACAAGGGGCATGCTTAAATTCCAAAGCAATACAGCCATAGGCCAGAGCCAGGCCAGCCATGGCACAGCTCCAGAGCCTCCTGTCCTCCAGGCCAGCAGTCCCCAGCCTTTTTGGCACCAGGGACTGGTTTCACAGAGGACAATTTTTCCATGGACTGGGGGTATGAGGGGCTGGTTTTGGGATGATTGAAGCACGTTATATTTGTGGTGCACTTTATTTCTATTATTATTACATTATAATATTTAATGAAATAATTATACAGTTCGCCACAATGCAGAATCGGTGGGAGCCCTGAGCTTCTTTCCCTGCAACAAGTCAGTCCCATCTGGGAGTGATGGGAGACAGTGACACTGCAAGTGTGTTGCTTATGTCCAGTCTACTCCGTAATCTCATTTTGGTTGCTGTCGCTGCACAAAACCCTGCTTCACAAAGATAGGATGTCGGAAATGGAAGCCAGCTGTTCAATGCTTTTGTGGCGATCTCAGGATATTCTGCCTTGACTTGAATCCAGAATGTATGGAGATTTGAAATTGTCTGAAACATGCTTTTAAGGCCACCATCACTTGCGATCTCAAGCAGTTGACCCTCTTCTAGCATGGAAAAAGTCAACTTGCCTGGCTTATTCACAAATGGGTTGCAGATCCATTCCTTCCCAGCTCGGGAGTCTTTTGTCATTAGGAGTAATGCTCAAACTCTTTTGAAAGCTGAGATAGGTGATCATACACCAGCTGGGAGAAAGAAGGCCCTCAGTCTCTTTCAAAATCTCTACTAATATTTGAAACATGTCAAAAATCCCAGTATTCACTCATCACCCTCCTATTCCAGTTTGGCTTTGAATGCAGCCACTCTGTCTGCTGACTTGAACACAGTTGTCATTCTCCCCTGAAGTGACAGATTGAGTTTGTTGAGCAGGTTGAATATGTCACACAAGTAAGCAAGTTTTGCGACCCATTCTGTGTCACTGAAATGTGCTGCCAGTGGTGACTGCTTTTCTAAAAGAAATCTCTGGAGTGGCTCTGGAACTCAAAAACTCTGGCCAGTGATCTACCTTTAGAAAGCCATCTCACTTCTGTGTATAAGAGAAGATGTGTGTGTTCTGTGTCCATCTTCTCACAGAGCTGCGTGAACAGACTTAGTTAAGGGCATGTACTCTAATGTGGTTGATAATTGTAATCACATCCTGCAAAACATTGTTTAGTTCAGATGACATTATTTGGTTAGCCAGCATTTCTCTGTGGATGACACAGTGCGTAGACTCACATTCAGAAGTCACCTCCCCGACCTGAGTAGTGAAACCAGAAAGCCGTCCAGACATGGGAGCTGCTCCAGCCACGCATATACCGACACAGAATGACCAATTCAGTTTTCCTGATATGTAATCATTCAAAGACTTGAATAGTTCTGCAGCTATGGTGTTGTTGGCCAGCAACAAAAGTGCACATAACATATCCTAATACACATCCTCCTGAAAAAATATATCACACACATTGTTTCCTTGTTGTCAACATTGGTAGAATCATCAACCTGAATTGCACACCATGGTGACTCGTTAATCCTCTCTAACAGTTGTTCCTCAATATTCTCTGCTGTTTCATCAATTCGTCTAGTTATGGTGCTGGCTGAAAGAGGAACACTTGGCACCTTTTGAACTGCAGCCTCTCCTAAAAGTTCATGGCAACTGTCCTTAGCAGCAGGCAGGAACAACTCTTCACCAATAGTAAAGCGCTTCTTAGCTTTAGCAATGCAGTTAGCCACTAAGAATGATGCTCTCAGTGCAGAAGCATTTGATGAAGTGGTGGCCTTCAATAATTGTTTCTGTTCTTCGTGTTCATGTTTTTTTCTTTTGAAAAACTCCAAAGGCTTGTCTTCTAATGCAGGATGCTTGGCCTCTATGTGGCCAAGCAGTTTTGAAGTTTTCATAGCTCTGTTGGATAGCTGGTCACCATGTATTACACAAAGTGGGCTTGGAAAATGTGAATCACCCGTTGCAATGAACCCATAATTTAAGTAGGACTCTTGGCATTTTCTTTTAAATGCAGCTTCCATTTTGTTGGTAGTCGTAGAGTCTTCTGCTGTCTCATCACTGGGTCTTTCTCCTTTTTCAAAGAAATTCTACAGTGATGTTTGCTTTTTACTCATTTTTGCTAGGGTTAGCTGTGGGCTTACCAAAACTGTGACCGAGATAAGTGTACAGTACAGGAAAGAGGCGCAGATGGAAGTGGTAAAGAAAATAATGGGAGGACCATGCATGGACTAAAATAAGTGTCAGATTCTGACTTAAAGCCTGCCACCAGATGCAACTGAATTGTCACCTGCCACTCACTGATAGGGTTTTGATTTGCGTCTGCAAGCAATTGGTTTATTATGGTCTCTGTGCAGTCAAACCTCTCTGCTAATGATAATCTGTATTTGCAGCTGCTCCCCAGCACTAGCATCACTGCCTCAGCTCCACCTCAGATCATCAGGCATTAGATTCTCATAAGGATGGCAGGTTCTCTCAATAGATTGAACGTGGAAATAAAAGCACACCTGTATGAAAAAAATTCTCATAAGGAGTGTGCAACCTAGATTCCTCACTTGTGCAGTTTACAATAGGGTTTGCGCTCCTATAAGATTCTAATGCTGCGCTGATCTGACAGAAGGCAGAGCTCAGGTGGTGACATGAGCAATGGAGAGCAACTGTAAATACAGATGAAGCTCTACTTGCTTGCCCACTGCTCAACTCCTGCTATGCAGCCTGGTTCCTAACAGGTCCTGGCCCGCGGCCCAATGGTTGGAGACCGTCTAAGGCTATACCACCCTGAACGCACCCAATCTCATCTGATCTCGGAAGCTAAGCAGAGTCGGGCCTGGTTAGTACTTGGATGGGAGACCAATGGTTGGGGACAGCGGCTATAAGCCTTTCCAGGGTGTCACAAAGTGCATATTGTGTCTGGCTAGCAGTCTACCAGTCCAATCGTCTCAGCCACTCTCTTCCCAGGTATTCCCACAGTCAAATCAAACATCAAGAGGACCCTAATCTTTGGCTCTGTGTTAGCCATTTTGTTTTAGAAATATTTCATAATTTTTTTTAAATTATATTAGTGGAGCAAAAAAAATCATTGCAGTAAACAAAAAGATAACCAAATACGGTTGATCCTATTCAAAGGAGCTTGGACTCTAATAAGAGAGCTATGTTTAGAAGGAACTCACCCAGGAGGAGAGGGAATGGTGGGGTTGTCGTTGATGGGAGCTGGGTGGTGTTCACCAACCTCAGTGTGATGCCTTTAAACACCTCCCTGCACAGTGGCACAGCCTAACGGACAGAAGCACAGCCTACGAGAACAGGCTGCCCAAATCCAAACCTGGGATCTGCCTCTCACTAGTATACAATCTTGAGCAGGCTATGTAACCTGTCTGTGCCTCAGTTCCCTCATCTGTAAAATGGGAGAGTAATACTCCACATATCTCCCCAAGTTATTGGAAGGACTAAATGACTTACCATGGATAAAAAGCTTTGAACAATACCTGCCACATAGTAAGTGCTATAAACATGCTGGCCAGTGTTGTTATCATCCCGGCTGCGTTGGAAATACCTGAGTGCTACGTGGCTATGAGGTAGGAGAGCAAACCAGACTTTAAAGTTCTTTCCTAGAAGCAGCTTCTATGGCATGATGTGTTAATAGCTTAACCCCAGACAGAAAATATTAGGCCCATCTTTTCATTGCCTCCCTCCTCCTAGCTCAGTACATACCACACTCTCCCACCCTTCTTCAATGGCTGTTTCTTAAAACAGTTTGGTGCTTTTTAAACAGTGGAACTTTTTTGTTTCAAAGGAAATCTGAAGTGTAATTCCCCTGATATAAAAAGCCACAAGTGTTCTTTTATTCTCCTTAGCACCCAATTTATTTCCAAATTGTATCTGGTTGGTTGGTTCATTTTGTTGATTGATTATTTCATTCATTCATTGGTTTCATAGTATCAAGAAAATCCAGATTCTTGGAGAGAACAATTGTAAACAGTGCTTTTTTTTTTAACAGCTTACCTTGCATTCCTGGGAAACTTCAAGTAAACAGAAAGGGCAATAAAAGTTCTCTACTAAAATCTGCACAAAAGTGGTATATAATCTACTAAAGAATGTGTGAACAAAAAAATACTTATTTTTATTATGAATTTTAATCTAGTTACAATATATTTTAAGTACCTTTAATTTGCCTCCATAACTTTGTATGAGGCAAAATTCTAAGATGGCCCCTAAGATTTGCATTCCATCATGTATACACTCTATGTAATCTCCTCCCCTTGAGTGTGCACAGGACCTGTGAATAAGATCAGATGTCACTCTTATAATTAGGCTAAGTTATGTGACAAAAGTAAAGAAATTTTTTTCAGAGGTAAATCATGACCCTATTCAACCGACTTTGAGTTTCTCGAAAGGAGTTACTTTGGGTGGGCCTGACCTAACCAGGCGAGCCCCACAAAGAGACTCGAAGCAGCAGCAGATGTTCTCCGCTGGCCTTGAAGAAGCTGCCACATTGTGAGAGGGCCGTGTGGCTGGCTAGGACCTGAGGGCAGCCCTCAGCTTCCAGCCCTAGAAGCTGGATGTACCCCTGGCCAATAAAAAAAGAAACAGGGACCTCAGTCCTACAACCACAAAGAACTGAATTCTGGCAAAAACCATTGAGCTCGGAAAAGAACCCTGAGCCTCAAAGGAGATCAGAGCCCCAGCCAGCACTTGGATTTCAGACTTGTGGGACCCTGAGCAGAGGATCCTGTTAACCCACATCTGGACTCCTGACCCACAGAAATTGTGAGATAATAAATGGATGTCATTTGAAGCCACCAAGTTTATGGTAACTTGTTACAGAAAATGAATACACTCTCTAAAGAAGACAGTGTGTGCTAAATAGTGGAGAATGACCAGCTAGAAGTAGGGGTACCCTGGGAGATTCCCCTGCAGTTGATACGGATGTCTTCATAGAACAAAACCACTGTTCAGAAAAGTAAAATCAAAAGCTTGGTTAAGTCAGCCCTGGGAGAAGGAAGCCTGAGGAACTAACAGCAGAATTTCTAGCCTAGGGAAGAGATGATCGGCCACAGAGGTGTTGAAAACACCTTCTCAACACACATGAGAGAAGAAAAAAAGGTTATAAAACATGAAAGACAGCTACAACATTATAAACAACTTTTTTACTCCAATTATTCAAATAATACATATTCATTGAAGAAAGTTTAAAAATGAACAGCAAAGAAAGATAAAAAGAAAACACGTATTTTTGACATAGTTGTAAGCATGTGTAATTTGTATCTTGATTTTTTTTTTTTTAATGCAATCAATCAGTGTTATCCTGGGTCATTGCATTTTGTCATCTGCCTTGTTTTTGAAGGCTGTATACTGCTCCGTCTCATGGCATGTGCTGTGATTTACTTAAACATTTCCCTATTGTTAAGTTAAAGCCATTCTCAATTTTAAAACACGTATTTTGAACTTGGTAAAACCTTTCAAGTTTCAAAACCTGTAGGAAAGTGTATTAGTTCATAGAGCTTCTTGCCCTGGCATATGACTACATTCACCACTTTAAAACAATCTAAAATAAAGCTAGTGCGGGTCCCTGTTATATAAAATCCTATATTATCCTTAGAGTTTCCTCTGTCCTCAGGTATTCTTTTTGTTCAAACATGCTCTGGCTTGATCCAGATTACTTATTCTCACTGCAGTTTCCTCCCCTGGGAAATCTGTTCTTTCCTCGCCTCTCTCCCTCGGTCTCCTTTGTAAACATTAAGGTATGATGTGAGATTTGTCCGAAGTAATGTTTACTTTCTCCTTTAGCAAACGGCCTCTTCCATCTCTGAAAAAGCCCTGTTGTTGCTATCTATCGAAGCCCTATTGAATGCTAGCTCATTCCTCGTGCACATGCAAAATAATCCCTGCAGGCCTCTGGGTGATCCTCCCATCCTCCCACTGGTGACTTTCATTTGCCATGTTTTCCTTACGCTCTCTGGAATTACTTTGTAATCTCTCCAGCTTGCCTCTGTCTGTGCTGTCATATGTTTACACCCAGCACAGAGAAGCCACAGGAGCTACTAGATGGTGGCTTACTCCAGAGGGCAGGCCTTGAATTCTGGTCTACTTTTAATGGGTACACTGGCACACCAGATGGGAGTGGGGCTCCGTAAGGGACATGCCCTGCACTGTCTCTGGGGGGTGGCACAGTACAGTGCATGTAAAAAGGGTTTCAGAACCAGACAGACCTGAGGTCACCTACCAATTATGGAACCAAAGACAGGTTACCTGACCAGCCTTTGCCTCAATTTCCTCATTTGTAAAATGTAATTGATAGTAGTACTAACATCATTGGGTTGTTGTGTGGATTAAATGAAATGATGCAAGTGCCCTTAGAAGAGGCCTCAGCACATTGTATTAAGGTAAAATTAAAACCATGATTACTATCACATTGGGGATTAAGTTAAAAACAAAAAAAAAACACAGCAAACCAAAACCATGACTAGTATAAGTTGCTCTCTAACTGGGGGGTGTTAGAGAAAAGTGAGGACCAATCTGACATCTGAAAGTAAAGGGTGGGGTTGGAGGTGGTAGGCTCAAAAAGAAGAGAATTCCGTGCAAAGAGAATAGCATGTGCAAAGGGCCTGTGGTAAGAGGGAGCTTCACTTATTGAGAATACCAAAAGGAAGAACAGAGTAGCTGGTACAGAGAGTAGAGTGGTTGAAATATATGAGTTAGCAAGCGCCAGGCTAGGCAGACCTGTATGGCTTGTCTGTGATTTGGCTCTTGCTCCTAAATGCAGGGGAGAAGCATTCAAATATTTTCAACTGCAGCTAGTGGAAAGGCGGGGGTGATGGAGTCATATTTGCATTTCAAAAGTTAGTTCTTTTAGAAGCAATGTGAAAAATGAACTGGAAATTATTAAAATGGATATGGAAGGTTTTTTAGCAGGCTATTGTCCTAGAACAGGCAAGGGATAATTGTAGCTTAGACAGGCTATTGGTTTTGATGATGGAAAGAAATAAGTAAAATTGAGAGACATTGACAAAGAATAAGTAAGGGAGGAGAAAACGTTAAGAAGAACTTCAAGGGTACAGGCTTGCACAGTTGAATAGCTTAAGGGGCCGTTATCTGAGAGAGGGGACTTGGGAAAAAAACATGTTTAGGGAGATCGTGTCATGTTGAGTTTGAGGTGCCTCTGAGACACTCACATGGGTGTGCCGGGTAGGAGGCCAATCTGTCAGTCTTGATCTCAGAAGAGGTGCATCGTCCAGAGGGAGGTAGCATTTGGGGCAGTTGGCATGAACGGAATTGGGGGTACTGAACATGATCAGTTAAACCCCAGCGTCTGGGAGTGAGGTTCCGGGGAGCAGTACTTTTAGAGCAGCAGGGGGTGCCGATGCGCAGCGAGGACCGAGAAGCATCGCTCCGGCTCTCCGTTGCGCGGGGCAGGAGGAAGGGTCTGAGGCGGGATGGGGGCCTCCTGCATAACTAGCTGCTCTTGTGGTCCACTCCTGCTGGCTTTTCTGGCTAACGCTGAACCGACCTCAAAATCCTCTGGCTTCTTTGTAGGGTACCCTGTGAACTCTCCAGAAGGTTCTCCGTGTCAGGGTAGGAGTCTGCCCTGGGTTCTTGGTGTGCTCTTGGCCGAAGATTGACCAGACACGCCAAAGTGTCACATCCAGACTATTATCCTGGTCCTCTACTCCTTGCTGGGAAAAATCACCAGCAAGGCCAATGCAATGGAATGACCTCAGGCAGGGAGCAGTTTCACACAAGCAGCTCTTTATTGTAGTATAAAATGAGGCTGTCTGAAGAGTGGAGAGACAGACTCACTCAACTCACTCATTCACCTGCTCACCCACTCTCACTCTGAATTCTCGGGTTGTTTCTTTTTATTAGTCCAGTCTGGGGGAGGGCTTCCGGGAGGTGTGGGATGTTATCAAATGATCAACAGGTGTGCTCAAAATCCTATCTACATATATACGAGCTCCCTCTCCAAAAGCCCACCTGTTGAGGGGTGGTGAACCACAACACAGATTCAAGCTAGTGGCATAATGATTACCCTTAGGTTACTCTAGGTCACTTTCTAAATCCTATCATGCCTGGGCCGGGGAATTCCCAGATTGATAAAGCATTCCCTTCTTCCCTAGGTGCAGCAGTTGCCTGGGACAGGATTAAGGGTGGGGCAATGCCAAAGGAAAGTGCCCGCCCTTATCCTTCTTCCAAGGTAGAGCAATTGCTCAAGACAGCACCAAACAGGGCACCCTTGTCCCTAGAAGAGCTGGAGATCCTATCTATCCACCTACCATCAGTGCTTCCCCCCCGTCCTGCTGTGAGGACCCACTGCCAGCTTACCTGCCTCAGCTCTCACCACTAGCATTTCATCTCTCTTACTGAGAAGATTCCCACAATCAGGGGTCCCCTCTCTTGGGTAGAGCAACACCCTGAAGACCCCAGCCTGATAACACTTGTGTGATATTTCTTGGTGCATGGGAAATTTGGGACAAACAGTGGCTACAGAGGTTCCTTCACTTCTTTGGATGTCGTCTCGTGTCCAACTTGGCTGCTTAAATTCCAACCATTATGCCTTCATTCCAGCCTATAGGAAGGATGAAGGATCAAAGACTGGCATACAACTCCCTCTCTTTAAAGACTTTTCTCATTAGTTGCAAATAATACTTCCACTTACATGCCATTAACCAGAACTTAGACACATAGTTATACCCTGATGCAAGGGAGTCTGGGAAAATGTAGTCTTTTCTGGGAAGGCATATGTACAGGTCAAAACTGAGGCTCTATTAGAGTACCGGCACAGAAGAGATGACATTGAGGGAGATCGAGGTAGAAATAGCAATCTTGACCGCAAAGATGAACAACCAGTACGTTGTTTCATCCTCCCTTTCCATCTTTATTCAATCGAAACTTATCTATTGAGTTCCTACTGTCTAGAAGTAAACAAGACAGGCAGAGTTCCTGCATTTATGAAGAGCTCAAACCTTAAGCAAATAACCATCCAGATGAATATGTGATTACAAATTCTGATTAGTGCAACAAAGGAACATTTTGCTAAGAGAGAGACTAACGGGGATGGGAGCGAATTCGGATGGAAGGAGGAAGCAGGGAGAGGCTCTGAGGGCTGTGAGAGAAGCATGGCTGGGGGCCACTGGCACAAGGGTCAGCTGGCAGTGGGCGTGGCTGTTCCAGAAGAGGGAAACATACACACAGGCCTGGTGCAGGAAGGAGCTCGGTGTGTTCGAAAACCAGAAGGTCATGTGGCTAAATCCAGTGAGGGAGAAGAGAGGTGTGAGATGCAGCTGGGGATGTGGGCAGAGGCCAGAGCCCAGGCTTTGTGGGCCATGCTAAGGGTTTGGGACTCAGATATATTAGGAAAGCACTGGAGGATTCTAGGAAGAAGACTGACGTGGTTACCAGAATCTAGGCAAATAAGGAAGTTAGAAAATAGTGGTTTCTTATTTTTCCTGTGTTACATTTTTTCCATACATTACCCAACTATTTTTATCATTCTTTGTATAATCATTTCTCTTTGAACATTTTTCCTTCTCCTATTCAGATTCATGCAGTAGTATTTGCATTCTTCTGAATTGGCCTTCTTAAAATTCATCATCGGTTTATTTTTATTCTCTCTTAGGTCCCTGTTTATCATTTGCTATTCTCTAAAGGAGGTAGAAAAACATAGGGTGATTCATTCAAGAAAAAGAAATGGTTATTTAGTATACTGCAATTTAGGACCAATCCCCAGTCTTCCTTCTGATACGGCTATAATCAGCCCTGTTTTTTTATTTCCAGGGCTGGTGCCAACCATAATGTTCCAGACTCATCCCTGGCCTGCATAGCCCCAGTGATGAGAGGGAAGGAAGGAGCACAGTGGAATTCTTTTGGCTGCTGCTTCCAGGCTTTAGCCTTGTTGTGGTTCCCACGTCCTGATTTGGAGCTTGGTCCTTGACTCCTGGCAATGACACATTCCAGCCTGATGCTAGCTATGACCTCACTAGACTTCTGGTTTCCAGGTTTTCTCTACAGATGTACACAGTAGCCCTGCTGCTGGTCTGGGGAACTCTGACTCAGGCCTTGAGTTTTCTCTTTTTTGATCTATTTTTATATTTTTGATGTCTTTAGATTTATATCTAGCCATGACAAGTCTAAGCAACAGAAGATAATTTTGCAAAGGGAAAGTCTAATAGGGATGGAGGTTAATTCAGATAAAAAAGAGGGATTGGGGAAAGCCTTTTGAGGGATGCAGGGAGAATTGTGGCTGGGTACTCCCTTCAGTGGGGTAGGAGAACATATATTTATCACCTACTTGTGTCAGCACCATGCTAGGTGCTGGGATTCAAAAATACATTGTCAGAGAGAATCAGGGAAAGATTCACACAGAGATACTGCTTTAGCTGAGATTTGTGTCACGCTGAGAGGATAACCAGGTGAATACAGCATGAAGGACACTCCAGGGAGGAGAAGCAGTGTGGGTACAAGTGTGTAGATATGAGAGCATAGTCTATTGTGACTGTAACATGAGGGTGCAATAACTCGTGCAGAGGGTGCAAGACTTAGAGTGTCAAGATGTGAGACTGGAGAGGCAAGTAGCACCTTGATATGGAGGCCTTGTATCCTGTAGGCAGTGCAGAGCAATTGAAAGGTTTTAAGTAAGAGACTGAAATGAGGAAATCTACATACCAGAATGAACCGTGGAAGAGAGATTTGCGGGAGTGAGCCTGGAAGCAGGGAAGCCAGTGTTCGAAGTAATCTAAACTGAGCTTGAATAATGGGAATAAGATTTGAGTTATTTGAGGAAGGCACAGCCAGGGAGACAGAATGGACACACCTTCAGAAATAATGGGATGAGGGGTGGGATTGACAGTCAGGGATCAAAGGCAAATCCCCAGTTGGTGCTATTGAGCGATGCAGATCATGGAGTTAAGCAATGCAGGGAGAAGAGCAAGTTTGGTGGGAAAGAAGATGAGTTCATTTTCAGACGTGTTGAGTCAGCCGATTTCAATGGGTAGAAAGTAAGTTGACTTTAGTTCCAACCCATTTCTATTTTATTGTTTCCTTACTGGATGTAAAAGCTAAGAGTAAAGGAGATTAGCGAAAAAGAAAGAGATGAAAGAGAAACCAGGATACCTGAGCAAGCAATCATACTGCTATAAAATTCATGGCAGGTCATTTATTTCACAAATATTCACAGAATACGTACAATCCCCAAGGTGCATTCTATAGAAATTACAAAGATCACTGAGCTATATATAAAAAACTTAAGCTTGAAATGTAACAGAAATATAATACTAACATTCAATTAGCAATCACACAGGCTATAACAACACCAAAAACAAAATGCAAAGGTGAGAAATACCCTTATAATCCAGAAGATCTGGTAGTCATGACCTTATGAAATGATCAAGCATACTATCACTGGAGGTGGTACATCCTGAAATGCTGTATTTCCTAGTGTGATGCAATATGAATTTAATAGCAGCACTTAATAAGCATGCTTGCCAAAAATGTTTAACTTGAATTTAATCAAGCCTTTACACCTAACTTCTAAGTCATAAAAAATAGAGAATTTAGGAACAAGTCCAGCAGCACCAAGAGGAAAAAAATCAGAAAAGTCCAGGGATATTCTAGAAGATGACTGATCCGGTCTTTCCAAAAAGTTAATATCATAGGGGAAAAATAGTAGAATTGTTGTAGATTAAGAGAGACTAAAAAGATATAACAATCAAAAGCAATGAGTGAAAGTTGATTGGATTTAGTTTAAAGCAATCACCATAAAAAGCATTTGGGAGCAAGTGAGGAAATGTCAATAGGGACTGGAGATGATATTAGGGAGGTATTCTTAATCTTCTTAAGTGATAATAGTATCAAGGTTGATGGAAGAACGTCCTTATTTTTAGGAGAAACTTGTCTAAGCATTTAAAGGCTGTGTTGTTCAGTACCAAGAAAACAAAACTCATACACAAAAAAGGAGTTCGAAAGAGGGGATTCAAAGCATAGAACTCACTGAAATGGTGCTGAAAGAGGTGAAAGGGCAAAAAGGAGACAGACAACGCAGAGATTAGCAAAAGCAGGAAGCCACCACCACCCCTTGGTTTGGAGGGACAATGGAAGGAGGTGGTTTGCCAGAGTCCAGGAGCCAGGGCTGTCCAGTGTAAAGACAGGGCTGACAGAAGCAAAAGAAGACACTTCCCTAAACACACAGAGGGTGGTAGAAATGTCCTGTCTTCTCCTCTTATCATCCAGTCTCCGGCTAGAACTTCTCACTGGTCAAAACCTGAACAGTTGCAAGGGAGTCTGGGAAATGTAGTTTGCAGACACCGGCTCCCTAAGATACACCAGCAATACAGGGGGGAAGAGCAGGCTAATGACTGGCCCAGGGGAGAATTGTCACGATGCAACTTATTTTCAAATGGTTCAGAAAGCAAAATTTATACATATAATGGCAAATAAAGCAAATTTGGTTAAATGTTGAATCTAGGTGGGTATATGGATATTTGTTACAATATTCTTTCAATTTTTATATATATCTGAAATTTTTCACAATAAACAGTTGGTGGAAAATCCATTCTGATACTCTATGAAAGAGATGATAGGAACCTGACACAAGGTCATGGCCATGAAAATGGAAAGAGGAAATACTCAGATTGAATTTGACAACGTTTCTCATTAAATCCTTACCACCAAGATGAAAAAATGTGGGCCAGAGCAGCATTTATCATTTTTTTCCTACCACTACACATTTGATAGTTGATTTTTATATGTGTCACTCTCCCAGTAATATTTCCACTATTATTCCTATGCTGGATCTAACACCTACCCTGTTTATAACACGCAAGAAAGTTTGGTAAAATGGAAGCGAATAAGAGTGACTTTAAATTTGTGGTAATCTTTAATCTGCTCCATTTTTTAAAGAGACAATTTAGTTATGAAACAGCTCACAGTCCATTGCAACACACCAGCGTGTTGTGACATTACAGTTGAGAAACCTTCAGTTAGAAAAATAGTGTCATTATAAAGCCACAAACATGATTGAGTACTTCAACCCAAAGCTGTTGGTTCATGCCAAGATGCCAACCTGGAGTGTGGGAGGGTGGCTCCTCAGGATGCATCAGGGGATATTTTTTTTGGTTTGGTCCTGTCCAGTTTTACGTTTTTATCAATAACTTGAATGAGACTTAAAAACAAAGCTGATCATAATTGCTGATGGCATGAAACCTAGCGTGAGAATGAATGTCAGCTCGGGATACGCAAAGATTTGGATCAGAGTAATGAACCAATAAAAATTGATATCTAATAGAAATATGGGACCAGCCTTTCACTTGGGTCCAGAGAAGCCAACTAAGTATGAGACGTTTTATACACAAAACTAGAAGGCTTGAGTTCATTCTCTGCTCTTCCACTACTGACCTGTATAAATGTCAGCAAGTTACTTTATCTGTCATGAAGTGCCTCAGTTTTCACATCAGTGAATAGGAATAGCAATAATATCTACTTTGCAGTAGCTTGAGTGAGTCAATATACATAAAGCAGTTGAATAGTCCCTGGCACAGGTAACAGAAGAAATGCTACTTGTTACTAGCAATGTGTGTGTGGAGGAGTGATGGTGGGCTATATTATCTAGTAAATAGTATGAAAAAGATTAAGCAATTGATACTATCTTCAATATGTTTCAGTTGTGGGGCAGAGTTAGTAAAACAGTCTCTGACATTTAGGGCTTTATTTTGTTCAATTTTCTTATTGTGGTAAAATACGCATAACAAAATTTACCCTCTAAAGCATTTTTAAGTGTGTACTTCAGTAGCATTAAGTACATTCACGTCGCTGAGCTACATCACCACCAACTGCCTCCAGAATTCTTCTCATCTTGCAAAACTGAAACTCTATACCTATTAAACAATAACTACTGATTCCCCCTCCCCCACTCTCTGACCTCCACCATTCCACTTTCTGTCTCTGTGATGTTTGACTACTCTAAGTACTTCACATAAGTGGAATCATACAGTATTTTTTTGTAACTGGCTTATTTAACTCAGCATAATATCCTCAAGATTCATCCATATTGAAGCAAATGTCAAGACCATCTTCCTTTTTAAAGCTGGATAATATTTCACTGTATGTACATACTACATTTTCTTATCCATTCTTCTATCAATGACCACTTGGGTTGCTTCCACATTTTAGCCATTGTGAATAATGCTGCTATGAATACTGATGTACAAATATCTTTTTGAAATTCTGCTTTCAATACTTCTGGGTATATACCCAAACATGGAATTGCTAGATCATGTGGTAATTCTATTTTTCATTTTTTTGAGGAAACACCATATTGTTTTCCACATTGACTATACCATTTTACATTCCCACCAACAGCAAAAGGGTTTCAACTCACATTTTCTCCAATACTTGTCATTTTCTGGTGTTTTTGTTAGTAGCCGTCCTAATGGGTGTGAGGTGGTAACTCATTGTGGTTTTGATTTGCTTCTCCCTAATGATTAGTGATATTGAGCATCTTTTCATTGGCCATTTGTGTATCTTTGGAGATATGTCTGTTCATAGCCTACTTTTGAATTGGTTATTTTGTTGCTGTTGTTGGTAAGACTTTAATAGAATCTCACCTTTTGGAATGAAGCAGATGAAAGTCATGGTTTACTCTGCTCTGCACAGACCGCAATCGCAGCAAGGGGTTGAGGCTGGGTGCCATAGTTGCAAACTATCATAAACAAATCAGAGTCTGCCCAACACAGAGCTGAAATGCAGGAACTGTTGGCAGAATTGGAGGTGTCAGGCTGTCTAAAAATTTAATGAGCTGTGGAATAGAATTTTGAATTTGTTTTGTGGGTCCCAACTGATTTCTCTAGAGCCAATGTGTAAAAATTACCGTGACACAGATTCTGAGTCCCCTTCCTTGTAATCAGAGTTGGGAAGAGCTGTTTTGGGGTATGCTAAATTTCCTGTCCCTACAATGATATGGCATTACATATTATAGTGACCACGTGGCAAGGGTATGATGGGATTCAAATCCCAGATGTGTGATTGCATTAGGTGTCTTTTAAGGTTGACCCCTAGAAATTCTGAGATTTTATCCAATGAAATTCTGAGGATTCTAGATTTGTTTCTAATTACATACTTAAATGCTTCCCTCACTGCTCCCTCTTAAGCTCTTATTGGGTTTTTTAGGCTTTGGGCCAAAAGGACTGTACTTTTTTCCCCCACCACCAAATAGGTTAAATACTAAGTGTGTTCATTTTTTAGGAAATGAAGTTGAAATGATTAAACAGGAAATACGCACTTAGCTCCTTAATGCTAGCTACCTCAAGACAAAAATCAATTCCATTTCAAATGGAATGCTACTGGAGAGCTGTTTAGAAATTTGTTGATAGGAAAGAAGTATTGAAGGTGAATGCACCAGAGACAGGAAATGAGAAACTTAAAGATATCTCTTAACGCTAAAAGGCACTCTGTCTTTCCTGTTCTCAAAACCTTAAAAAATCTCTAAAATACTCTGCTCACTTGAGGCATAAATATGGTGAGCTAAAAGGCAATGACACCTGGATAAAGAACCAAGGTTTTCTCTAGTAGGTCCTCTAAGGAAATTCAGAAATTTTAATAGTGAAGATGCCTAAATCACTGACCACAACTGCCCCCCTTAATATGCACAGATATTAAGGTGTCATTTCTGGTACTTTTACGTGAACAAGCCAATAATCCACATGGCCTGTTTTCAATTGGTAAGCATTCTTTGTAAGCCTAAGAAGTAGCACTAACCCATTACATGGAGCAGTGTCTCTGCCTTCTCAATGACTGGCTCTGCTGCTTTTGCAAAGGGAACATTTTCCAAATCTCTCAATATAGTTAAGTGACTTACACCAAACAGTGTGCGTTTTTCAAACTGGTACCATTCCACTGCACCTAGGTTTGTGGGTTTTATTAAAGAATCACTGACCTCCAGTCAAAGATGAAGATGGAAGCATACAATCTAAGTTGATTTAGACACTGTATTTTTACACTGTATTAGGTTTTCATGTTTTACTCACAGAGGGTAGGGGGAATCAAATATATATTTTAAAGATTTATATTTTAAATCAAATATATATTTTAATATATCCTTGGGGGAATTTTGTATTCTTGAAATTTAATCAGACTAGTCTTTCCAAATTTTAGAATGCAGACTAATTTAACACAGCTTATAGAAACCAGTAACAAATGAAATGACAACCAGCAAACATTTGTCTTTAAATGTTTAAAATGGTATTTTCTCTTAAGGACTCAGTTTCTTTGCTTTCCAGGGTTCACAATTTTTACTTCTAGATCCAAAATTCTTTAGTTCACCAGAGGTTGGGCCAGGTGTCCCAGCTTCCTGATTAGAAAGCATTCTTGCTTTTAAGTCCATGTACCTTTCTAAAGAACTATGAGATGTTCCCTCTACTGTCATATTAAGAATATTTGAGTTTGGTTTGGTTTGGCTTTACTAGAAATTCCATCAGAAGGGAGATGGATATTGGAGGCCAAGATGGCAGACTAGAAGCAGCCTGCACAACGCCGTTCTCATGGAGAGGATGAAAAACAGTGAATAGATACCCACCTTTGGATCGATCGTCTGAGCGAGAGCACTGGGAACCCACGGAGAGGCTGCAGGAGTGAAGTTAAGAAGACAGAAGTAGGACGAGCTGCTCAGCAGGACTGGAGGTAATTAGGGAAGGCGCCCACATGTGGGAAAGGGAAACAGGAGAAAATCCCAGGCTCCACGCCTCCCTTGAGGATACAGCAAGCAGAGGGGCGGGAGGGCCCCTCCACAGCAGCAGGCCTCTGGACTGATACAGAGACCCGACTGGAGGCTGTGCAGCTGCGTTTCTCCAGAGACAGGACGGCTGGTGCCCTTGTAACATTTCAACCTCACCACTGCTGCTGCTGCCACTGCCAGAGGGGCCCCACATGAGACGAAAGCCAGCGCAGCTGGCATCTTTGGATCTAGGCAATCTGCACCCTACAGACCCACACCGTCCTGCACATGCGCCCGGGGTGCCCCACCTTGTGTGCCTTTGCCCTACACACATGCCCCACTCTGCAGCCACCCTTCCTGCACACATGAACACCATGACCTGTTGATCTACTCTCACAAGTAGGCACCTTGTTCCACAGGTCCGCTCTGTCTGAGGGTCCCACTCCACCTTGCATGGGAGCTGTGATCTGCTGGAATGGGGGCCACACTGCCCTGTGCCCCATGGGCCTGTGGAACTGCTACACCTTGAGCGCCTGCTATGGCCTGTACTGCACCCTGCATGGACCTTGCCCACTCCACACACCTGACACCTCAGCTGCCAGGCCTGTATGTATGCACATGGAATCCAGTGGACCTGCGGACCTGCTCCATTAGGAGTACATGCTCTATCATGCCAGCCAGCTCCACCTCGTGTGCACACCTGGCACCAGAGCGGCCCAGCAACAACCACAGGGGAACAGGAGAGACACAGCAAAGCAGGAGCATTAAAGGCCCTCAGTGCATCTGCCCCTCTCCCACCTGGTCAAGCACTCAGGGACCCATCCCTATCTTCGCCAAACAGCAAAGGTCTCAGCAAAGGAGAGCAGGTGTACCATATCTGCTATCTGTTTTGAGCCGAGAGAAGTGGCCCCAGACAAGAAGGCACCAGCATAAAATTTCCAGCAACATGAAAAAATGGGCTGTCTTGATACCCCAATAGTTCTTCCAACCAAAATGAAATTGTTGAAATGACAGATATGGAATTCAGATGGCAAGTAAGATAAATGGAATTGAGGAGATAGTAGAAAACCATTTCAAAGAAACCAAAACAATAATTCAGGACATGAATGAAAAATTCACTAAAGAGATGCATAGTATCGGAAAAGACATAACAAAACTTATGTCATTTAGGAAATTTAGAAAATTTCGAGTCATTTAATTTTGACACAAAACTTATGTCATTTAGAGTCATTTAGGAAATTTCAAAATGCATCAGAAAGCTTTAACAGCAGACTATACCAAGCAGAAGAAGGAATTTCAGAGCTTGAAGACAAGGATTTTGAAGTAACCCAGTCAGTTAAAAATGAACAAAAAAGAAAGAACAGGCTGGGTGTGTTGGCTCACACCTAATCCTAGGGCTTTTTGAGGCCAAGGCTGGGGGTTGCTTGAGGCCAGGAGTTTGAGACTAGCCTGAGCAAGAGTGAAATCATGTCTCTACAAAAAATAGAACAATTAACCGGGCACAGTGGTGCATGCCTCTAATCCTAGCTACTCAGGAGTCTGAGGCAGGAGGTTCACTTCAGCCAAGGAGTTTGAGGTTTCAGTGAACTATAATGATGCCACTGCACTCTAGCCTGGGTGACAGAGTGAGAATTGGTCTCAAAAAAATAATAAATTAACAATCACTAAGAAAAATATGGAATTATGCAAAATGAATGAATATAAGAATTAAACGTATCCCTGAAGGAGAAGAAGAAAAAGCAATAAGCATGAAATATCTACTTGAGAAAATAATAGAGGAAAACTTCCCTGACCTTGCTAGAGGTTTAGGTATCTAGACACAAGATGGTCATCAAACATCTGGAAGATTCATAGCACATAGGTTATCACTAGGACATTTAGTCATCAGCCTGACCAAAGTCAAAGTGAAAGAGAAAATCCTATGAGCTATGAAACAAAAGCAACAAGTTACACATAAAGGAAAACCCATCAAACTCACAGCAGACCTCTCAACAGAGGTCTTTTAGGCCAGAATAGATTAAGATCCCATTTTTAGTCTTCTTAAACAGAATAACTGTCACTCAAAAATTTTGTAGCCTCCGAAACTAAGTTTCATAAATGAAGGAGAAATAATGTCTCTCCCAGACAAGCAAACACTGAGGGAATTTGTCAACACTAGACATGCCCTACAGAAAATACTTAAAAGTGCTCTATACATGGAAAAGAACAATCAATACCCACCAATGTAAAAACACCCAAAAGTTGAATCTCTCAAGCCCTATAAAATAGTAACACAAGGGAGAAAATAAAGCAAGTAGGTATTATTTAACATGATGAACAGAACAGTATCTTACATATCAATATTAACATTGAACATAAATGGTTTTAATGCTCCTTTTAAAAGATACAGACTGGCTTAATGGATGAAAAAACACACCCCAAGTATCTGCTATCTCCAAGAAACCCATCTAACTCACAAGAATACCCGTAACCCAAGGTAAAGAAATGGAAAAAAGTATTCCACATCAATGGAAACCAAAAGTGAGCAGGGGTAGCTATTCTCTTATCAGATAAAATAGACCTTAAATTAACAATGGTTTAAAAAAAAACCCCACACAGTCATTAAATAATGATAGAGGGAACAACTCAGCAAGAAGATATAACAATCTTAAATATATATGTACCTAACACAGGAGCTCCCAGATTCATAAATAAAATACTACATCTTAGCAAAGAAATAAACAGCCACACCAATATTGCTGGGGACTTCAATACTCCCTGACAGAAATAGACAGATCATTGAGGCAGAAGATCAACGAAGAAACATTGAACTTAAACAGGACTCTGGAACTAATGGACCTAGCAGACATATACAGAACAGTCTACACAGAAACTGGAGAATATACATTCTTCTCATCAGCACATGGAACATTTTCCAAGATAGATCATACATTATCCTACAAAAAAAAGTCTCAGCAAATTCAGAAAATTTGAAATCACTCCATGTATGGTATCTTAGTATCTTCTCAGATCATAGTAGAATAAAACTAGAAATCAACTCCAAAAGGAACTGTCAAATCGACCCAGTCACGGAAATTAAACAACCAGCTGCGAAGCAATCCTTGTGCCAATGAATGTCAAAACTAAGGTGGAAATAAAAAGATTTTTCAAACTGAATGACAATCATGATGCAAGCACCCAAGATCTATGGGATATAGCGAAAGCACTGTTTAGAGGGAAATTCATAGCCATAAATGCTTACATCAAAAAGACAGAAAGATCATAAATTAACAACTTAACATCACACCTCAAAAAACTAGAAAAATAAAAACAAACCAAACCCAAAGATAGCAGAAGAGAAGAAATAACAAAGCTCAGAGCAGAACTAAATGAAAAGAAATCAAAAAAATACAAAGGATTAACAAAACAAAAAGTTGGTTCTTTGAAAAGATAAACAAAGTCAACAGACTGCTAGCTAGATTAATCAGAAATAAAAGAGAAAGGATCCAAATAAGCTCAATTAGAAAAGAAAAAGGAGAAATCACAACTAATACCACAGAAATATAAAATGTCATCCATGAATACTATGAAAATCTAGAAAATGCACACAAACTAGAAAATGTAGAGGAAATGGATAAATTCTTGGAAACACACAACCTCCCAAGCCTGAATTAGGAAGAAATAGAAATTCTGAACAGACCAATAATGAGCAGCAAGATTGAAGCAGTAAATAAAAAAAAAATCTACCAACAAAAAAAATGCTCCAGACCAGATGGATTCACACCCGAATTCTCTCACACCTACAAGGAAGAACTGTACCTATCCTATAGGAATTATTCCATAAGATCAAGAAGGAAGGAACCCTCCCTAACTCATTCTATTAAGCCAGTATCACCTTTATACCAAAGCCAAGGACAGACACAACAAAAAAAGAAAACTACAGATCAATATCCCTTGTGAGCATAAATGCAGAAATCCTCAACAAAATACTAGCAAACCGTATTCAACAGCACATCAAAAAGATAATTCACTATAATTCAGTGGATTTCATTCCAGGGATGCAAGGATGGTTTAACATATACAAATCAATAAACATGATTCACCACATTAACAGAAGCAAAGACCATCTGATGATCTCAATAGATACAGAAAAAATTTCAATAAAATCCAGCACCCATTCTTGATAAAAACCCTCAACAAACTAGGCTAGAAGGAACATATCTCAAATTATAAAGCCATATATGACAAACCCACAGCCAACATCATACTGAGTGGGGAAAAGTTGAAAGCATTCCCCCTAAGAACTGGGATAAGACAAGGGTACCCACTATCACCACTTCTATTCAACATAATACTGGAAGTCTTAGCCAGAGCAATCAGGCAAGAGAAAGAAATAAAGGGTATCTAAATCAGGAAAGAGAAGATCAAGCTATTGCTTTTTTCTGACAATAGGATCTTATATCTAAAAACGCCAAAGATTCCACGAAGAGACTCCTAGAATTGATAAATAAATTCAATGAATTCTCAGGTTACAAAATCAGTGTACACAAATCACTAGCATTTCTATATACCAATAACAGTCAAGCTGAGAGTCAAATCAAAGATTCAATACCATTCACAACAGTTGCAAAGAAAATAAAATACATAAGAATATACTTAACCAAAGAGGTGAAAGATCTCTACAAGGAGAGATACAAAACACTGATTAAATAAATGCAAACAAATGGAAAAACCTCCCATGCTAATGGATTGGTAGAATCAACATTGTGAAAATGCCCATGCTACCCAGAGTGATTTACAGATTCAACACGATACCCATCAAAATACTAACATCATATTGCACAGACCTAGAAAAAATAATTCTACACTTCATTTGAAACCAAAAAAGAGCCCAAATAGCCAAAGCAATCTTAAGCAAAACAAAACAAAAAAAACCCAAATCTGTCACATTACCTGACTTCAAATTATACTACAGGCTATATAGTAACCAACACACCATGGACTGGTATAAAAGTGGAGACATACACCAATGGAACAGAATAGAGATCCCAGAAATAAAACTATCTACCTACAACCAACTGGTCTTCAACAAAGCAGACAACAACATACACTAGGAAAAGGACACCTTACACAATAAATGGTGCTGGGAAAACTGAATAGCCACATGCAAAAGAATAAAACAGAGCTCCTCTCTTTCACCATACACAAAAATTAATTCCAGATGGATAAAAGACTTAAATATAAGACATGAAACCATAAAAATTCTAGAAGAAAACATAGGGAAAACCATTCTAGGCATCAGCCTAGGCAAAGAATTTATGAGTAAGACCCAAAGGCAAATGCAGCAACAACAAAAATAAACTTAATTTCTTGGGACTTAATTAAATTTAAAAACTTCTGCACAGCAAAGGAAATAAGCAAAGCAAATATACAACTTACAGAATGGGAGAAAATAATCTCAAATTATACATCTGACAAAAGGCTAATATCTAGAATCTACAAAGAACTCAAACAAATCAGCAGGAAAAAAACAACCCCACTAAAAAGTGGGCAAGGAGCTCCAGTGGCGCAATCAGTTAGCACGTAGTACTTACATGATAAAAAGTGAGCAAAAGACACAAACAGAAGCTTTTCAAAAGAAGATAAACAGATGGCCAACAAACATATGAAGAAATGTTCAACATCACTAATCATCAGGGAAATGCAAATTAAAATCAATGAGATACCATCTTACCCTGTCAGAATGGCTATTATTAAAAAGTAAGGAAACGATAGATGCTGGCATAGATGCAGAGAGAAAGGAATGCTTTTACACTGTTGGTAAGACTGCAAATTAGTGCAACCTGTGTGGAAAACAGTATGGTGATTCCTCAAAGAAATAAATGTAGACTTACCATTGGATCCAGCAATCCCATTACTAGGTATCTACCCAAGGAAAAGAAGTCATTTTATCAAAAAGACACCTGCACTTCAGTGTTTATTGCAGCACAATTCACAATTGCAAGATGTGGATCAAACTAAGTGTCCATCAATTCATGAGTGGATTAATAAAATGTGGTCTATGTATACCATGGAGTACTACTCAACTATAAAAAAGAATGAAATAATGTCTTTTGCAGCAACTTGGTATGGAACTGGAGACCATTATCCTAAGTAAACTATCTCAGGAATGGAAAACCAAACACCACATGTACTCTCTAATAATTGGGAGCTAAATGATAGGTACATGTGGGCACAAATAGATGTAAAGGACATTAGAACCAAGAAAGGAGGAAGATAGGGGAAAACAAGGGGTAAAAACTTACCTATTGGGTACAATGAACACTATTCTGGTGATGGGCACACTAAAATTCCCAACTTAAGCTTTTCTTATAAGGTATCCATGTAACAAAACTCCTGTGTCCCCTTAATGTTTTAAAATTAAAAATAAATAAATAAATAATAAAATTTTTTTAAAAACAAGTGAGATGGAAACAGTCCAAACCAGGAAAATGTAATAGTATCACTAGAAATAAGACAGTTTATATCATCAAGTAGATCTACTTTTTAGGATTTTTGTTTTTCTGAATAATATAGTACACAATCTTAAGAAGTGAGTATTGTCAATAACACTGGGAAGAAAATGTTTTATAATTCTGAAATGGTTATTAACAGCTTCAGCCTTTTCTTTATCCATTAAAAGTTTCTTTGACATCAAATTATGAATAAGGCATGTGGGAAAAGTGCTGGGTAGAATTAAGGGAAAAAAAACAATGAAAAAAGGACATTTTCCTACCCCTAGAAAACTTTGCCAGTAGGGTCCTAGTGAAAACTTTTCCTCCTTCTTAAGTTATCCTAAGTTTCCCTGTCAATATCACCCCAAAATTGAATTCTTCTTAAAAAAAAATTAACACAGAATAACTAATAATTCCCAGAAGTGACCATCCATAGATTAAAAAAAGCCTACTCTTCCAGAGAAAATGAGTCTTTTATTTACCTGAGTCTTGTGTGATTTGTAACAGAGTAGATGCTTGATAAAGGTTTATTGAATAAATCAGTGAATAAATAAATGAATGAGGATGGATGAAAGAAGAATGGAAATACCACATGATAAGAGACTAACAAGTAGCTCAATTTTCAAAGTGAAGAACCTTGCAGGGTGATAGTAATGATTAATAAAGGCAACAAGCTATCATAATTCCACATCATTTTATTATGTAATAGGTTTTCTGATTTTCTTTTAAGTATGTGGATAATAAGCCAACACTCACCTGTGTATTTGCAAAGCCCATATTTATAAGTTGCATGACTTTAAACATGAAACTTAAGCTCTCTGAGACTTGATTTTTTCATTTGCAAAATGGAAACGACAAGTGTAAAGTTAAATGGTTTGGTATTCACCCAACACTTAGAACAGGGACTGTGGCATTCAGTAAGCACACAGTAATCATTAGTTAAAATTGTGATTATCATCTTCATCATCTGAAGAGAAAATAATAACAAATTACTTTCAAAAGATTTTAAAAATCAGATCATTTTATAGCAATGGTTTTAATTTGTCTTAAACTCAAGTTCTTAAAAATGGAAAAGAGATCTATAATTTTCCTCTCCACAAAGGCAGAGACTATGCACCACTTAGCTTTTTACCTCCCATCGCATCTTACAAGCTGTCTTACAGTCACAGATCTAAAGCAGTCGAGATCTGTTTATGAAATGCATGAAAGAACTGATATATAATAGAGCAAATTCTCCCCCTACCTTGAATTGACCTCACCAAAATTCTGTTCGTGAGGATTTATGTTTATATTCCTTTTTCAGCAGCTTCAAGTTCTGTATAGGAGAATACTGAGTCAGTCCTCTTGGCAGTAACAAGAAGAGGGCAACATGAGAACTCGAAGTAGGAAAGGAAGGCAAAGCACATGGTAGAACCAGAGTAGAGAGTTTTGCAGTGAAGATTTTTGCAAAAAGAAAAGAATGTCAGGAGATAGTAAACCCCAAGCTTAGAGCTACACACTCATGTTTGTAAGGAAGACAGGAATGAGCTACTAGTAAAAGTCGAACAGTAGACTTCAAGAGCTTTGGCATACATAAAGACTCTTGTCAATTCTTACTGAGCCTTTACTATGTACCACATAGATCAGATCACTTAATCTATCCTCGCAGCAACGCTGTTGGAGAGGCAGCATTAGCCTGACTCTACTGACAAAGATGCGGAATCACAGAAAGGTTTAAATGTGCCCAGGCTAGCAAATGGCAATACAGGATTTGACCCCAGGCAGTCTGACTCCAGAGACTCTGCGCTTAAACACTACACAGTCCTGTCCTCACGACTAAATCTATATAATCCTCTGTACTGTGGCAGGGTATGAGATATGCTTACTTTATTATGCCAGAAAGGCTAAATAAAAGCTACGCAAAGTCTCCTCATCCCCAGAGCTCTAGTTCTGCTTCATCTCTAGAACCCAGAATTAGGACAAAATCAAAACTGAGTTAAAAATTAGAAAGATAAGGAGCAGGAAAGAAAAAAAAAATAACCCTCTTTGTATGGAGGTTATCCACAGGAAAGTCAAACAAACTTAAAAAGCAATTTACTGAAATTCTAAAGAAGGAAGATTCCACAGATTTCCTTACAAGATCTTAAGGAGAATAAATAGAAACCAATCGCACACTACTCAGTTCACCCACCATAGCTGTGGTTTTCACCTTCCTTGCTCTGTATTTCTCTTCTGTAAAAACCCTCCTGGGTTTCCTTTGAGAAATCACCCTTCCTCACTCTCAGAGCAAACTCTGAGAGGGCTGACTTCACTCCCGGCCTGAACATTGAAAGTTCTGCATCCTTCTAATCAACTCATGCAGGTGTCTGATAACCAGCCATGGGATTTTCAGCAGAATCACCAGGAAAGAGGAGGGTTCTGGCCAGGGATTGGCAAACTGATGTGCTCTAGGCGTGGACTTGGTGATGGTCATCTTTTTGCACTGCTGCATGAAGCCTGTCTCAAATGAAGACGACACAGGGGGTGTTAGGTAAGGTATGTGAGAGAGACACAGATTGCTGGGGGTCCTGGAGACACAGATCCCATGTATACCTGGATTCTGCAAAGCCTGCTTGACTTGCCAGTTATGTGGACCAAGAAAAGAAAATGTTTTTAAGTTGAGTTGGTTTGATTTGGATTTCTGCCACTTAGACAGAATCTAGACTACTTCACTAATACGAGACACATGAAATACCCAGTGATAATTTATTTAGTCAGCCATCTTTACTATTCTAATGTTGTGCTGACACAAAGAAATATATATGAGAAGAGTCTTACTTAGATCTTTAATGCCTCCAACCTCTTTATTCTTTCATGTTCTAAAATTTCTTGCCTGGGAATTCTCCTTCCATGGTGTTTTTAGGAACCTAAGCCTCACATATCAGGTGGACTATCATATTGTACATTAAATATTTACTCATGCAGCTGTGTGATTAAGGTGTTATCAATAAGTGCAACAGGCTGAAGACTTGTTAGGAATGTAATATTGTAGAGTTCCTTAAGCACCACATTAGATTATGTAGGAAATTTCTTTTTAAAAAATTAACATATCCAACGGAAGTCTGAAATTAATGAATTTAGGTAGAACAGTGGCCCTCCAATTTTAATGTACATAAGACTTACACGGGACACTTAATGAATTGAAGATTCTTGGGTCCTACCCTCAGAAATACCAATTTGGAAGTTTCAGCATGAAACCCAGGAGTCTAGGTTTTCACTAAGCTCTTGAGGCAATTCTGATGTAACTAGTCTCAGACTAGCCTTGAGGTTCTAATTGAGCATCCGTAAAGATATTAGTTTGAGCTTATAAATTGTGGGTTTGTGTCTCCAGAGGCAGTCAAAGATCCTTAAGGATAAACCCAAAAATTCTTCTCATTTTACTTCCTCACAGTGTGTTCAGGATTCAAAAAAGTAACACATATAAAGGACTTCATGCAGTTAGCATGTGCTCAGAGCAATAATACTCAATATGCTTAATAAAATGGAACTGAAAGACAACAGCCTTAAGCATCCTGGTATATTTATAGAGTACAGCTCTTATATCTCTCTGGAAGTATTAAGATTCAAGAAGGCTAAATACTATACTGGTTTTTAAGCTTTTAGCTCTCTATCCAAACCTCTGAGCCTCTCTGGATTTGGGGAAAATATATACCACATTTGTGTGTACTTACCTGACCCATTTATCAAGTCACTTGTAAGGCTGCAAATTTCGAGCAGGCTCACGTAAGAGAAGGCTCTGCAGCAGGTCCAGTCTGCAGTGCCAGCTGCTCTGCCCCTTGCACTGTATGGCCCGGTACATCCCATGGTGGCTGAAGTAGACTGATTTCACCTAAGACTATCAGAACCAGGCCCCCCAGATGCCAAAAACCTCTGATTATCTCTCACTTTGCATATTTTGGGTATTTACCTCTTGAGTATTTTCTTCCCTCTTAGTTGGCTTAAGGTTGTAAACTGTTCATGGGTACCCCTAACCTTTAATCACAGTATCCCAAGATCCTTGCCCCTGACAGTCACTAGATATGGGACTAGTTATTCAGACATTGGCAGCATTGAGTAATCCATATTAAAATTAATGGGAAAAACCACTTACTTATTTAAGATCCAAATAGATTATAAGACATGTCTTCATGGCTCAGATTTGAAAGTCTAATATTTTGTTTTGAAGTATCTTGCAAACTTTAATAATAATCCTTGTCTTAGTATTTGCCAGTGTTGCAGAAGCCAACTGTGTGATCCCTGAGTCTTAATTGTTGCTACCCAGCAATGATGCCACATAATTCAACAAGTGATCATCAAACAAAGAGAACAAGAAGGCCTGATATTAAAGAGATAAAAACAATTACCATTAAAACTCAATACGCAGTTATGACCTCTCAAAGAGCAGTACAGATCTGGATTGCTCACATCCCCTGAGGTTAAGTCCATCAGAAAGGGATTCTGATTAAGTGGAAAAAACACCCTACTGGGAGCTGTAAAGGGGAATCTGGGAATTGAAGCAAAGACCACAATTTGCAAAATGGGCCTTGGACTCACAAAACAGATAAAGTGTCCTAAACGATGACATGCAAGAGAAACAATCTAAAGTCAGACTCTTAACACAGCTCATTTAGACTCGTGGGCTCCATGTGACCACAGACAAAGTGACCCAGCAGTAACTCTGCAAGGACTCATGTGTTAGAAGTAAGGTCAACGACTGGGCCAGCAACTTGGCTGGTTTATCAAGTTTGACCAATCGCTGACAGGACCATTCTATGACTAATTCCAGCTCCCTGAACCCCATAAATACTCTTCTCTGATTCACCTATTGTGAGACACCCCATGTTTCCCCAATATGTTCACCCTCTCATGCTACAACAACTTAATAACACCTAATTTTATGTTTCTGACACAATTTAACACCCAGAAATGGCTAGTGTGATAGAACAGTGAATGACTTACTGAAGATTCAGTTACAACACGAGTTATGAGACGATACCCTGAACTGTTTGGTTTCTCCCTTGTAGGCTGCCATATAAGCTTTGAATCAATGACCAATATGGTGTTGTTTCTCCCATAGCCCGGATAGATGAGTCCAGGAAGCATCAGGGGTGGAAGCAGGAGTGGCTTCTTTCAATATTGTACCTACTCAGAGATTATTTAATTCCTCTTCTCCCTGTTTTGAATTCTGCAGCTTTGGGGGTCTTAAAGAAACCCTTCCACCAAGGGACACAACAATGAGTCCACTGAATTGGAAGTTGGGACTGTTACCTGGACATTTGGAGCTCATTATGCCACCATATTGACAGCCAAAAAGAGGAGTCACTCTTTTGTCTGGAGGGATTGATCCTGATTACCAAGGGGAAGTTAAGTTGTGGCTACAAAATGCGGGCAGGAAGGACAATATATGGAACCAGCACTTTGGGAGGCCGAGGGGATAGGATAGCTTGAGAGCAAGAGTTCAAGACCACTCTGAGCAGCAGAGTGAGACCCCATCTCTGCAAAAAAATTAAAAATTTGGCCTGGTGTGGTGGCACATGCCTATAATCCCAGCTACTCGGGAGGCTGAGGCAGGAGGATTACTTGAGTCCAAGAATTCGAGGCTACAGTGAGCCGTGATGACACCACTGCACTCTAGCCTAGGCAACAGAGCGAGACCCTATCTCATAAATAAATAAATGAATAAAAATTCTCTCTGTTGAAATAATGAGTGTGGTTTATTTTTCCTCACTGAACACTGACAGACACAAATACAAACAGCACTGTTGGCTTAGGATGATATTTAGCAAATAGGGTTTGCCTATTAGTTAAACAGAGAATTCCAATCCTAATAACATTCTATTTTCACATTACAGGTCAACAATCCCTTATTCAAAGTTTTTAGGACCAGAAATGTCTCAGAATTCTTCAGCTTTTAGAAAGGCAATAGTGCATATATATATATGTATATATACATTAAATTATGTAATAGTTCCAACGGGATGTGGGGTAGTACCTCATAATTAAACACTTGAGGGGATAAATATTCCCTCAAATCAGTTCAGGTCAGCCTTTGCCACCAAATGAGTTGCCCCCCCAAAAAAGCAAAACAAAAAATTGTGGTTTTCAGAGCTTTTTAATTTTGGAATTGTGGGTAAGACATTTTCAATCGTATTAGGAAAAGCTACCAAATGATTTAATCACAGGACCCATTTTAAAAAAAATAAATAAATAAACTCTAAGATTGAATTGTTTTCAAGAAAAAACTGAGTAAATTTTGGCAGGGAAGAAATGCAATGTCTAACTTAAACATAAGGAGGATGACAGCAGAAACAGAGAGAACTTTTGCAGACTACTCTGGCTATCTCCAGGAAAAACTGCCCCCATTTACCTGACATTCAATGAATTGATTCTATGGCAGAAGGAAAAATCCACTTTGACAGCAAACCGTAAGGAGTCCTTATCTGAGACTAAGTTAGTGAAGTTGCACGCCAAACTCAGACAGCACAACCCCATCAGGGGAACTGTGATGGTGCCCATGGAGCATGCCCTAACATGCCAATGTGTCATTTTGTTTCTCAATGTGCTGCAAAATTAACCAGAAAAAAAAATGTTTATATATAAATTTTTTTTTGGTAATTTAAATATATCAAGCTGGGTGTCAGAAGAACTGGGAAGAGAAACAGTAAAAATGATTGCCCTTGGGAAGTGGGACTGAGGAAATGGAGAAAGCGGCAGAGGGCTCTTTATGTAGGCTCTTCTGTAGCACAGTTATCCCTCTGAGGACCATTGGATCCAGGACCCTCTTTGGATACCCAAATCCATGGATGCTCAAGTCCCTGATATAAAAGGGCTTAGTATGTGCACATACCCTATGCACATCCTGTCATATACTTTAAATCATCTCTAGATTACTTGTAATACTTAATACAATGTAAATTCTATGTAAATAGTTGTTATACTGTATGTTTAGGGATAATGACAAGAAAAGACATCGGTACATGTTCAATACAGATGCAACCATCTAGTTTTTTCCCAAATATTTTCAATCCGTGATTGCTTGATCCACAGATGCAGAACCCACAGATATGGAGGGCCAACTATATTTGATTTGTAACTAACGAACATATTAATTTAATAAAAGAGTTGTAATTACTGTTCTAAAATGGAGATACCTAGGATGAAACAAGTCTCTATGAGTTGCAAACAAGTGATTCATGTATAGAAAATAAATGCACAATTTTGCCTTTCTGAATAGCAATTTCAAATTTGATTTAATAAAATTGATTTAAGTCAAATTGACTCAACTTCTAGGTGACCTCTCCTCCCTGAAACCAACCAAAATAATAAGAAAAATGATAAAAACAAAGATAAAAACTACATCTCCAGGAAAGCTGGAAAATAATCACAACCCCAAGCCAAAAACTATAAAAAAAAAAAAACAACTGCCAAAGACAGGATTCTGGGCCAAACTGAAAGAGGCAGGTAAAAAAGACACCAAAAGACAGATCGTATGTAGTGGGACATGTTTCCCCAAGTCAGCGTGTGGCCCTGAAGGCCTCAATCAGTGATCCTTCAGTTGGAACAGCAAGTTCTTGGAGTTTGCTCAGAACTGCTAGTGGCAGGGGATGGGGTACACTGAGACATGACAAGATGTTTACAAGAAGGCTGCCAGTGTAAGGATGGAATAGAGATGAAAAGAAGCAGTCAGATTTTGTAGCAGGTGATCACAGACAGCTTTTTTGTTTTTATAAACACTTAGGTTTACTCTTTGCCAGGAACTGTTCAAAATCCCTTACAAATTTTAACTCATTTAATTCTGATCTCCCTATGAGGTAGGCACTGCTATTCACCATGCCCATGTTATAGGAGAGGACACTGAGGCAATGAGAGTGTAAGGGACTTTCCAAGGGCCACAGCTTGTAAGTGACAGAACCTGAATTCATACGTAGGCAAAGTGCCTCCAGAGTTCATGTTCATAACCACGAAGTTATTGGTGCCTCTTTGAAGAGACACAGGAATGAATCAGAAAACAAAAGAAGGAATGAAAGAAGGACACCTCATCACACTCAAAAAACTTTATCATTAATAAAATAAAAGCTACTTGCTCACTGAAGAGGATGCAGAGAATTTTAAAAACATGGAGAAGAGATATTCTGAGACTTTCAGAAGTCCCGTATACCCTAAGATTTCTCAAACTACTATGACCTCAGCTTAACCCTCTGAGTGTAAACTGCCTACTGATTCAGCTCACCCTCTAAGTCCCTTTCCTCCAAATTCCTGAGGTCACAGCTAGTTATGACCAGACTATTCTCCTGCAAAGATGAGTGGTTATCAGAATGGAACTATGTGACCGATGAGGAGGAAAAAAAAAATGAAACAAGGAAGACTGACTGGACTACAGGAAGACACGCAAAGTGAACAGCTGAAAAAAAAGAAAACAGATGTATAATAAATGAGCGAGGAAAAATAAACAGGGAAAAAAGTAGATTTAACAGTTCTTAAAATAGAATCAAGGATATGGAGGAAATCTAAATCACTCACACACACACACACACACCCCACACCACACACACCCCACACCACACATGTCCTGTATGGTACAAGACTTCACCGTGAGCCAGCGAGAAACCACACTATCCCAGAGATGCCCCCGCCCGTAGGCCAGTGCACTAAGGAGAGAGATTCCACAGACTAAGATTTCTCGAACCACTGCTACCTCGGCTTAGTCCCCTGGCTCTTCCCCCGCGTTTCCCCTAAAATAGCTTGTCCGGGGAGAATTTCCTTCATTTAGAGATCAGTAATTTTAAAAAATAGAATCAGCTTAGAATCCACACAAAAATACTTACGGAAAAAGAGTTGGAAAAAACAGATGAAGAACAGTGTACACACACGCACAGATTTTTACCAGGAACAAGCTAAAGAGTTCTTCATTACATAAAAGAACTTGAAAGGAAACAATGGTCTTTACACAA
Source organism: Lepilemur ruficaudatus (assembly GCA_963574885.1). NCBI lineage: Eukaryota > Metazoa > Chordata > Mammalia > Primates > Lepilemuridae > Lepilemur > Lepilemur ruficaudatus. The sequence goes on from CAUYRT010060427.1 coordinate 68,869, forward strand.
CAAGACGTAGATAGCTAACATTTACTGAATGCTTATTAAGTCCAAGGTACTAAGTTAACTATTTAAACTTAAATGATTAAAAAGAGAATCCTGTGAAAGTTCAGGCAATAAGAGTAAGAATAACAGTAATGTTCCCTAGAAGGGTTGAAAAAAGAAGCCAGCTTTGTTTTGGATTTCTGGAGAGCATTACTCAGTTCTAGAAAACAATGGAGAAATGCCTACAAAGACCATAGGCAAAAAGCCAGCCAAACATTCATTCAAATATAAGAACAATAGCTATTCTCAAACATGTAAGAATTTAGGAATATAGTTGTGGTGTTAGGATATATGTATTGATTTTCATCCAGGGTTCCTGGCTCATAACTCCCATAGTCCTTGTTATAATGTTGGGGTGCTTTAGACCTCAGGAGCAGTCCTCGGGAGATAGAATCTCTCTCTCTGACCTTCTCCTCCAGAAAGAATCTGAACAGACAGGCTTTGCAGGGTTTAGATCATATGCTTTTTGTCCAATCACATTGCTACACAGTTGTCAATCGTGCTTATGTAATGAAGTCTCCATTACATACTCCAAGGGGACTGGGTTTGGAGAGGTTCCAGATATCTGAACACAAGGAGGTTCCTGGAGGGCAGCCATGCCCAGAGAGGGTGTGGAAGCTCCATGCCCCTTCCCCCATACCTCACATTATGCATCTCTTCATCTGTATCCTTTGTAATGTCCTTTATAATAAATTGATAAATGTAAGTGTGTTCCTGAGTTCTGTGAGCCACTCCAGTAAATTAAGTGAATCCAAAGAAGAAGGGGGTCATGGGAATCCAACTTGAAGCTGGTTGATCAGAAGCTCCAGAGGCCAGTACTTGTGACTGGTGTCCGAACAGGTGGGCAGTCTTGGAGACTGAGCCCTCACCCTGTGTGTCACTATCTCCAGGTAGATAATGTCTGAATTGAATTACATACAGGACACCCAGCTAGTGTTTACTGCTTGGTGTGGGGGTGGGAGGAACCCCACATTTGGTCACAGAAGTCCTCTTCTGTGTTGATTGTTGTGGAGGTTAGAGGAAAGCATGGTCTGGAGAATGTATTTCCCAAAGTAATGGTTTATCCAAATCCTCTCTTAAAATTTTCAAGAACTTCACTAACCAAGAGGTAAATAGAGAAAATGTGGCTAAAGTACTGGTGATGATCTTTAAGTTGACTTAAATGTAGAACTAAGATTAAACAATAATGGAGTTACAAAATAAAATGTAAACATTATAAACCAAGGCAATATAGAAACAATATTACTTTAAAAAATGTAAAAGTTGACAGGTAGAGATGGACTCATCTTTCATGGAAAGGAGATGACAATTGATACTGTTTCTTTTTTTCTTTTTTCTTTCTTTCTTTTTTTTTTTTTTTTTGCTTTTTTGCAACAATGTCACTTTCCAACAATTGATACTGTTTAAAAATCAATGAAATCTTCAACCAAGATCATACTTAGTGATGAAAGATTAAATGCTTTCCTCCTAAGATTAGGAATGAAGCAAGAAAGTTCACTCTCATTACTACTATAGAATATGGTGTTGAAGTTTCCAGCCAGAGCAATAAAGCAAGAAAAAAAAATACAAAGCATATGGATTGGAAAGTAATAAACAGAGATGTTTTTACTTCCTGTGTATGTCATCTTCCATGATCAGAAAAAGCTAAAAACTATAATACCTTGATGAAATATATCAAAGACCCCAAAAAATGTTAAGATACACCACTTTTGTGGATCAGCAGATGCAATATCATTAAGATGTTGTTCTCCCAAGATTCGCCTGTGGATTCAATGCAATTCCCAATCAAAATCTCAGAAGTCATTTTTATAGAAATCAACAAGTTGATTTTAAAATTTGTATGGAAAATCAAAGGTCCTAGGACAACCAAAATCATTTTGAAAAAGAAAAACAAAGTTGAAGGACCCATAATATCTGATTTTAAAACTTATAAAGCTATTTTTATCCAGATAGTATGATATTGGCAAAAGGATATACCTGTAGATGATGGAACAGACCAGAAAGTCCGGAAATAGACCCATGTATAGATGGTCAATTTTGAAAAAATGTCAAGGTACTTCAATGGACGAAGAATAGTCTTTCCAATAAATGGTTCTGGAACAATTAAGCATCCATATGTAAAAAAAAAAAAAAAAAGAACCTTGACTCAAACCTCAAATCATATTTTAAAAATTATTCAAAATGAATCATACACCTAAATGTAAAACTTTGAACTATAAAACTTCTAGAAAAAATGTAAGAGAAAATCTTTGGAACATTACACTAACAAATATTTCTTAGCACACAAAAGGCATAAATCATGAAAAAAATTGATAAGTTAGACCATAGCAAAATATTATATACAAAAAATTAACTTGAAATGAATCTTTGATCTAAATATAAACCTAGAACAGTAAAACTCTTAGGAAAGAAAAATCTTTGTGACACTGAGCTAAGTGAGTTTTTTTTGTTTTTGTTTTTTTGAGATAAGGTCTCACTTTGTTTATTTCCCAGGCTGGAGTGCAGTGTCACAATCACATCTCGCTGCAACCTCAAATTCCTGGGCTCAAGCAATCTTCCTGCCTCAGCCTCCCAAGTAACTGGGACAATAAGCACACACCACCATGCCTGGCTAATTTCTTTTATTTTTTGTAGAGACAGGATCTCACTATGTTACCCAAGATGGTCTTGAACTCCTGGCCTCAAGCAATTTTCCCAGGTCAGCCTCCCAACGCACTGGGATTACAGACATGAGCCACCATACCCAGCCAAATTTCTTAAGACATAAAAAGTGCAAAACATAAAATAAAAAATGACAAATTGATTCACACCCAGAATATATAAAGAATTCTCAAAGTACAATAACAAGAAAATAAACAACTCAATTTTTTAAAACATAAATAGAAAATTTGAAAAGATACTTTTCCAAAGAAGAGATTCAAATGGCAAACATCTGAAAATATATTCAACATTATTAGTCATTAGGGAAATTTAAATTAGAGCTTCAATGATGTACTATCATACACCAATTAGAATAACTAAAATTTTTAAAGCTAATAATACCCAAGTGATGGCAATAAAGCAAAGCAACCTCATCTTTTATACATTTCTGTTGAAAATGTAAAATAGTATTATAGCTGCTTTGGAAAATAGTTTACGGTTTCTAATGAGGTTAAACATACACTTGTCGATCAATACTAGGTATTTATCAAAAAGAAATAAAAACATATGTCCACAAAAACATCTGTATGCAAATGTTTAAAGCAGCTTTATTCATAATCCCTAAAAACTAGAAACAATTCAAATGTCTATTGACCTGAAAAGAGATAAACAGACTGTGATATATTCATAAAATAGAATCCATAGTCAGCAGCATAAAAGAAGAAACCACTGACACATGAAACAGCATTGGTAAATCCCAAAACTGTTATGCTAAGTGAAAGAAAGCAGACACCAAAGTATGTAAGTCTTTACTCAGTTTAAATGATATTTCTGAAAAGAATGGCAATCAAATCAACAGATGCCAGAGTCTGGGGATTGGGTAGGGGGATGATTACAAAGGCCAACAGAGGTCTTTATGGAGTCATGGGACCATTCGACTATACATTGATTGTAGTTGTGGTTATACTATCATATACATTTGTCAAAACTCATTGAACTACATACCTAAAAAGGATGAATTTTTCTTTAGGTAAATTATACCTCAATAAATCTGATGCTTACAAAGACTTCAATAGAATGAAAAGCCAAGCCACACACTAGGAGAAATGTTTGCAAAAAACAAATCTGATAAAGGACTATTATCCAAAATAAAAAAAAAAGACTCTTAAAACTCAACAATAGGGAAACAAACACCTGATTTTAAAACGGACCAAAGACCTTAACAGACACCTCACCAAAGAAGATATACAGATGGCAAATAAACATGTGAAGAAGTGGGGTGGGGTGGCTCATGTCTGTAATTCTAGCACTTTGGAAAGCTGAGTTAAGAGGATCACTTGAGGCCAAGAGTTTGAGACTAGCCTGGGCAATATGGAGACCCTGCCTCTACAAAAAGTTTAAAAAATTAGCCAGGCATGGTGGCACATGCCTGTAGTCCCAGCTACTCAGGAGGCTGAGGCAGGAGGATCACTTGAACCCAGCAGTTTAAAGTTGCAGCGAGCTATGATGATGCACTACACTCCAGCCCAGGCAACAGAGTAAGACCATGTCTCAAAAAAAAGAAAAAAAGAAAAAGAAAAACATTTGAAGAGATGCTCCACCTCATATATCATCAGGGGTATTCAAATAAAAACAGTAATGAAATACCACTACACTCCTATTAGAATGACCAAAACCCAGAACACTGACAAAACCAAACGCTGACCAGGAATGTGGACAACAGGAACTCTCATTGCTAGTGAGAATGGAAAATGGTACATCCACTTTGGAAGACAGTTTGGCAGTTCCTTACAAAACTAATACTCTTATCATATGATCCAGCAATGACACTCCCTGCTATTTACCCAAGGGAGTTGAAATCTTTCCACACAAAAACCTGCATATGAATGTTGATAGCAGCTTTATTGAGAATGGCCCAAACTTGGAAGCAACCAGCTTACTGAAGGACCAAGATAAGATGTTTTTCAGTAGGTGAATAAATAAATAAACTGTGGTATACCCAGATGATGGAATATTATTGAGTGCTTAAAAGAAATAAGACAACCAGGCCGTGAAAACAATATGAAGGGACTTTACATCCATATTACTAAGAAGCCACTCTGAAAATGCTACATACTGTATGATTCCAATTATATAGCATTCTGGAAAAAGCAAAACTATGGAGACAGTAAAAAGATCAGTGGCTGCCAGAGGTTCCGGAAAGGAGGAATGAATAAGCAGAATACAGAGAATATTTAAGAAACTAAAAAATACTCTATATGACATTATAATGGTCGATGTATGTCATTATACATTTGTCCAAACCCATAGAATGTATAAGAACGGACCCTACTGTAAACTATGGACTTTGGGTAATAATTAAGTGTCAATGTAGATTCATCAATTGCAGCAAATGTACCACTCTGATGTGGGATGTTGATAACGGGGAGGCACGCATGCGTGGGAGGAGGGGGTATATGAATGTCTCTGTACCTTCCTCTCAATTCTGCGGTGAACTTAAAACTGTTCTTAAAAAATGAAGTCATTTAAAAAAAGGTACAATCAGCCACAACCATGAATTAAATTTTAAAATAAAGTCTGTAATTCTCTTATAAAAAGAGAAAATAAATCAATTTATATAATTATGTAGATTATACCATCACATTGGGGGTTAAAGCTAAAAAGATTATGTAGATTATAGTGAGAAAGAAGAATTAAAGAAGATAATATAATTAAAATTAGAAGTTGGATGAGAGGTATGTGGAAGTGAACATAAATTAATTTTCTTATTCATAGTAGGAAGTCAATAGGTACTGTCAAAAGTTAATAAATCAAAAAATGTAAGCTTAAGTATATTATTACAAGTTATAAAATAACCAACAGAGGGCTTAAAAATACATTATAAATCTTCTGATCTATCAGAAGGAAACCATGCATGCACATTTCATTTTAAAAATATAGGTCATTTAGCAAACTACAAAATAAAGCAGTAACAGCAGAAATCATAAGAGATAAGAGAACTAAGACCAAATATATCTGCATATTAACATATGTAAGTGAGATAGGGCCACTGTCTTGGTCCGTTTGTGCTGCTATAACAGAATACCTTAGACTGGGTAATTTATAAGGAATAGAAATTTATTTCATACAGTTCTGGAGGCTGGGAAGGCCAAGATCAAGGCACCAGCATTGGTGTCCAGTGAAGGCTGCTCACTGCTTCCAAGATGGTGCGTTGTTGCTGCATCCACACCTGGTGTAAGTCAGAAGGCAAGACAGCACTCGCTTCAACCTGAAGCCCTTTTATAAGGGTGCTAATCCCGTTCATGAGGATGGAGCCTTTATGACTTAATCACCTCCCAAAGACCACACCTCTTAATTCTGTTGCATTGGGGATTAAGTTTACATATGAATTTTGGAGGGGACACCATTATTCAAACCACAGTAGCCACCTATCAAAAGAAAAAATTCTCAGGATGGTTTAGAAAATCAAACTCAACTATTTGTTGCATGCAAGAGATATATTTTCAGCAAAGTTAAGTACCTGGCACAAATATCAGTCAATTATCCCCCAAAAAACTAAGAGTAATTATATTATTAATATCAAACAAAATTAAATTCACAGCAAAAAAACATTAAATAAGACATATAAACTCACTTTATAGTGATAAAAGAGTCAATATACAACGAAGATCTGTCAGGAATCGTTAATACCAAAGACACTAGCATGAAAATTCTTAAGGCAAAAGCTGCCTAAAATACAAGGAGAAATAGAACTACAGAAATAAGAGGGAAAGTTTACTCTTTCTCTTCACCACAATAGCTCAAGTATACACTAAAAAAAGTAAATATATAGAATCAAATTCTATAATTCATAAAGTCTCTCTAAAAGCTATATATCACAGCCTTCACCCTGAAAACAAAGAATATTTCATCTTTAAGTACACAAAGAACATTCACAAAAATTCAGTGTATGTTGTATCACAAAATACTCTCAATATATTCAAGTAGAAATAGTACATATCGTATTTTCAAATTATAATGCAAAGAAAGTAGAATTGATTTTTAACTAGAAAATAAAATCCCCAACTGCCTGAAAATTAAGACTATTAAAAAATTGACTTAAAGGCAATAGAAACTGAAATTGAAGAGTATTTAAAAAATAACAGTAATAAAAACACTATGTATCAGAATCCATGCATTATGGCTAAAATGAATGTTTTGAGAAAAGTTCAGAGTCTTAACCAAATTATTAAGCAAGGAAAAAGAAAATAAATGAGTTTATATTTAAAGCAAGACATAAAAAAAGATTAAGAAAACAAATCCAAGGAAAGCAGAAAAAATAAAGACAAAAGCAGATGTTAATGATTTTGAAACAAAAATATACATGTAATAAGCATAAGAACTGACCACTTAAAATATCCACAAAATGTATAAAATGATAGATCATCTCATTTTTTATAGTAAGTGTAAGAAAAGCATAAACACACAAAATCAGCAGCTAGAATGGCTTAAAAGGAAACCAAAATAATTGTAAGAAAATGCTTTGCACAACATTCTGCAACTATACTGAACATCTAGATAAAACAAGTCTGTTTCTAGGGAAATATAAATTATCAAATTGACCTTAGAAAAGATTTGCAAAAACAAACAGACCAATTACCGATTTAAAAAAATTGCAAAGGTTATCAAAGATTAACCCCTCACAAGAACACCAGGCCCCATCAGTCTCACAAATGACTTTATTCAAAATATTCAGGAACACATTATTTCAATCCTAAGTGATCCCTAAGCATGGAGAGAGAGAAAGAATGACAGTGACACTGAGCCTGACAAATAAAGTGCAAAAGGAGGCCTACAAACAATTGGCTACAAACCAATATATAATTTATAAATAGTGCAGGAATGCCATAAAATATATGCAAGTTAATAAATTAATACATGATGATCAAATGGGGTATATTTTTGGGCTGCAAGGGATAGTTCAAAATTAGAACATCTATTCATCTATTTTTATTATATTAATAGGCTAAAGGAGAAATCTCATTTAATCATCCCAATAAATGATGAAAAGGCATTTTGCAAAGTCAAACATACTTCCCTGATTTAAAAGTCATGTAGAGAGATTCACATACATGTGTATGCATATATGTGCATATATAGAAATATTGCATATATATATATGCATAACCAAAATCTAGCATCATTAAAAGAATCATTAGATTAATGATTAATGAAGAATCATTAGAGTTATTTTTGTTACCATAAGAACAAGATGGATAAAGACAGCCTGCATAGAATGGCCTGGAGTGAGCAGTCAGGGGAGCCCAGTGGCAGCTGGTAATAATGAGAACAGCATTGGAATGGGGAGGTGGAACATTTCAGGGCAAGCCAGTACCTGTGTCCCACTCAAGGACAGCCTGGAAATCAGGATCAGGAAATTAGCTTGTCCTTGTAGGTGACTGGACAATTAAGTAAATTTTCTAAGGATAATGAAAGACAGGTTTTCTCACAAATGAAGAGGGAAAAAACAAACATGAAAAGGATGAAAGTGGAATGAATCCTGTGGTATCGTATTGGAACTGGAGCTACATGAACTCAGGGATATTGTCTGTATCTGGTGCTGCTCCCACTGAGAGGCTCTGGGAGCAGCGATACCCTCGTAGTCATGAGCACACTTACCACCCAAATCTTCCAGATAAAACTCTCCACTAAAGGAACCAAGACTTCCTGGAGAAATGGCCAATTGCAGGGCTAGGCAGGAAAGGTACAAGATGAGCCCAAGCATCTGTTATGTCAGAAAATACTCAAAGAATCATGGAATGTGTCTAAAGGGCACGGAAGGCAGCTTGAAGGGTCTTCTAACATCCAATCTGGGACAATGTAAGCATCAAAATAAATAAAGATGATGATGAATTATAATCTTTTAATGAGAGTCCCCAAGTCCATGATGATATAAATAATTGAATAAGTAAATAGGGAAAAGAGAAAGCTTTTTCTTACTGTAGAAAGTCAGAAAATAAATGTAGAAGAAATCATGGGATTAGAAAATCATTTGGCAATCCTCAGAGTAATAACTCAGACAAGAAATATTGGGGTCAGGTGCGGTAGCTCACACCTGTAATTCTAGCACTTTGTGAGGCCAAGTCAGGAGGGTCACTTGAGGTCAGGAGTTCAAGACTAGCCTGACCAATATAGTGAGACCCCTCTCTACAAAAATTAACTGGGCTGGTGGCAAGCCTATAGTCCCAGCTATTCAGGAGGCTGAGGCAGGAGGAGTTCCAGGCTGAGCTCAGGAGTTCAAGGCTGCAATGAGCTATGATGACACCATTGCACTCCAGCCTGAGTGACAGAACTAGACCCTTTCTCTAAAAAATTTTTTAAAAAGAAGAAAGAAATATCAGTAGGTGCTAAAACTAGTGGGTGAAAGTAAGATTAAAAAATGGAATATTTACATACTCTCAAAAGTATCGCCTCACAAAATACATATTAATTATAAAAGGAGAGAAAGTAACTTTACAGTAGAGCTATCTAGCAGACATCTCTTAATTAAGTACTCAAGGTTAAGACCATGAGTAATGCTACAAATTCACTTTGTGTGACAATATATAGCATGTATCAAGGTGAACACAGCCTTGCTTCTGTGATATTCATACCAAAGATGCATAATCTGGGTCCAATCATGAAAAAAACATTGGACAAGCCAAAAAAAAAAAAAAACCAAAGCCATTTTGAAGATTGTGTGCAATCTTCAAAAATGTCAACAGCATGGAACTCAAGAATAGACAGAGAAAATGTTCCAGTTGAGGGAGACTAGGAAAACATGACAACTGGTGGTGACACAGAATCCTGGACTGGATCCTCTTGCTATGAAGGGCTACATCTGAACATTAGTGAAACTTGATTTGGTTAAAAGTTGACAACCAAATTCCTTCATTATAAAGGTAGTTTCATTTTTTTTCCTTAGCAATTAGCATTTGGGCATCATGAGATAGTCCTTCTCTACAACCATCTTTCACCTAATGACTTTAGCCTTCAGCATTATTTCATTGGGAATTGCAAAATAATGACTTTCTAATGCTCAGTTTTCTTCTATATTTATTAGCTGACATTCTTTTATTACTATAAAGAAGAGGTTTCCTCTATCATCTGCTAAAAGATGTAGTAAATGATAATTCTTTCCCTGGAATTGCAAATTTTCAGAGTAAGGAATTTTTTTTTCCTTTTTAAAAAAATATTATGCATACATAATAGGTGAATATCTTTATAGGGTACATGTGATGTTCAGAGTAAGAATGTGATGTACAAGTCACCTTCAATATGGCAAGTGAGACATAGGGGCATGCTCTCTCTCAGTCACTCTTTCACTGTGGACTTGTGGGTTATGATCAATCACAGTTGATATGCTTTTTAATGCTAAAATTGTCCCAAATTTGGCCAGTAGGAGCCTCTTCAATCTGGCTGTCATGTACTTTTTTCATTGGTCTTTGATCACTTCCTTGCTTTTGAAGACTATAAGACATCCTAAGCTCACTTTGTACTTTTCATGTCACTGAGAATCAACCATGATTCCTTTCAGCTCCAAGGTATTTAGAAACCAAGTTGGGAATGTGAAGTATAAATGTTGCTACAGGAGTATCTTTGCATAAGAAGAAACATATAAATAAATAGAACAGAAGAGTCTCCAGAAATAGACCCACACATACATGGTGAATTGATTTTCGACAAAGGTGCCAAGGTGACTCAATGTGAAAAGGATAGTCTTTTCAACAAATGGTGCTGGAACAACTGGATATCCATATAAAGAAAAATCAATCTTAATATATCCTTCACACAATATACACACAAAAAAATCTTTAAATGGATCATAAGCCTAAAGATAAAAGCTAAAATTATAAAACTCCTAGGTGAAAACATAAGGGTAAAACTTTGCAACCTTAGGGTAGTCAGAGATTTCTCAGATAGGACACAAAAATCATAAAACATAAAAGAAAAACTTGATAAACCGATAGTCATAAAAATTACAACTCCTGCTCTCTAAAAGACACCATTAAGAATTGAAAAGGCAAGTCAGACTGGGAGAAAGGATTTGCAATATATTCACTTGATAATGGTTTTATATCTAAAATATACAAAAAGACATATTATAGCTCAATAATTTTCTTTAAAAAGGTAATCCAATTTTTAAAAATGAGCAGAAGATTTGAACAGCTACTTCACGAAAGCAGATATATAAATGGCCATTAAGCACAGGAATTAGATAGTCAACATCATTAGTTTCCAGGGAAATGCAAATTAGAATCACAATGAGATGCTAGGACACATCCAAATCCAAATGACTAAAATTAAAAAGACTAAAAAAAAAAAACAAGAGTTGGCACATAATTCTCATGCTTTGCTCGTGGGAATGCAAAATGCTCACTTTAGAAACACGTTGGGCAGTTTCTTACGGAATTAAGCATACACTTACCATATGACCCAGAAATTTCACTTTTAGATATTTACTCAAGAGAAATGAAAACATAGAAATGTAAATATATATAAATGCTCATACTACCTGGTTATATCCACTTTGGGTAGAAAGAAAAGTGTCCCAAGCTTATAATATATATGATTCAGAGCCAGTGGCAAATGGCCTAGCTTTTTAACCAGAGGCCAAAGAAAGGTCAAATGGTTGGAGACCTGGAAAGTGAGAAAGTAGAAGATTAAGTACAAGGAAGTCTGAGACAGAGGCATGGAAATAGACATGGGAGCGGGCACAAAGTGTGAAGATCTATAAACGACATGTCAGCACCGACCAGAGACCATCCGCAATAGAAAAGACATTAACCAACCAAGTAGGCCGGATGACTTGGACATCTGACATGAGAGCATCCTCACTTATTGACTACACAGGCCAAAGCCAGAGATTGGTTATCCCAAAATAGACACATATTCCAGAGATGGGTTTGCCTTTCTTGCCTGCAGGACCTCTGCCAGCACCACTATCTGAGGGCTAACAGAGTGTTTGATCCATTAGCACATAATCCCACACAGATCAGGGGATCCACTTCACAGGAAAGAAGATACCAGAGTCTTCTAAGGCTGTGGGATGCACTGTTTGATCATATCCTGCATCAGCCACAAGCAGCTAGGAGGATTTACTGCACAATAGTCTTTCCAGGTCACTCTTAAGTGCTTGGTTTGTACCCACTAATTGGGCAGATATGCCACAAATGAAGTTTAGGTTATTTCTTCTCCCATCAGCTAGTTGTAATGAATCCCCATATAGCTGTAGGTGTCAACAAAGGTGCTTCTCCAGACATGGGGTCTGAGAGTTCTGCTCACACAACTTTCTTACGCCCTCTGGTCTTACTTGTGCCCACCCCTGGATGTGTCACTGCCATTTATGCTGGATGGCTACTGGGCCTGCCCGACCATGTGACCTGGTAGGACTGATGCATTCAGATCATGATGGGCAGTTCCAAATGTATCGTCACTTGATCAGGCACTTCATCTCTACCAGGGCTCAATTTTAGCTTTTAGTAAGATGACATTTTCAATTAATCTTATTTTTTCATAAAGCAGTTTTGCTATGCAGTCTCCAATTTCTGTACATAAGGCACTCCTAAAACAATATGCACGCAAGTTGAAAATGCAAAAATCAAACAATAGACCCATATGCTTAAAAGGGTGTTGATTCTTAGAAATCAAAAAATATAAAAATCCTAATCTTACCTCATGTTCAAATCATAATTTTGTGTTTTGTTATTCATTTTGTTCTTGAAATTGAAAACAAGTTTAAGTTCAAATATGACTAAAGAATTTCAGTTTTTTGCTATGCTTTAGAGTTGCATCTTTGTCTTTATTTTATTAAGCAATATGAAAAGCCCCAGGATTAATATTAGCCCTTTTATTTTTTATTGAAATTGAGGCAAAAGTCAAAATAAAATACTCAACTAATTGCCTAATTCAACAAAGATGTTGATGCCACTGTAAAAGCTGTCAAAATCAAAATGGAGTCACTTGCGTTTATAAAAAAAGAAAAACAAGCCAGGCATGGTGGCTCACGCCTGTAATCCTAACAGTCTGGGAGACCAAGGCAGGAGGACTGCTTGAGGTCAGGAGTTCAAGACCAGCCTGAGCAAGAGCAAGACCCTGTCTCCACCAAAAGTAGAAAAAATCAGCTGGGTGTGGTGTTGTATGCCTATAGTGCCAGCTACTCGGGAGTAATGCATGCTTAATTGGCTGCCTTCCCTTCCCTGTCCCACTTCCCCACTCCCCAACCAGTGCTGCTTTGCACCCTGTGACCCCCACCACCACAGCCACAACTAATTGGAACAGCAGTTAGCTGGCCGGTAATCTCTGAGGCAGGAGGATCCCTTGAGCCCAGGTGTTTGAGGTTGCAGTGAGCTATGATGACGCCACTGGGGCAACAAAGTAAGGGTGACAAAGTAAGACTCTCTGTCTAAAAAAAAAAAAAAACTTGCAAGACAGATTTGTAGAAGAACTTGAAGAAAGGATTCTCATGCACAAATGCCTGATAACAAAAATTATCCGAAAAGACTGCAAAAGCCACAACCTTGCACAAAAAATACTTTTGTGAAGACATCTGTCCAGCAACTGCCTGTCCAGCCTTGGACTGATGCCACCCTTGTTATTGATCCTTGTAGCCAAAAGTAATTATCTCAAAACAATTGGGTAATCCTCCTCATTTTTCCTTTAAAAACCTTTGTCTTCCTTTTCCTCCTTGAATATGCACATAGTTTACTGTGGCACATGTATTCCCATTGCAGTGCCTATTTCTGAATAAACATCATCTTCTCTTAGGAAGTCTTTCTCTCTGTTATTTAGGTTGACACCACCAAAACTGAACTATTGGTTAGCACCCAGCATCACCACGGAAAAGCTTAATATTCATTTATCAGCTAAAGTACAAAAATCTAAGTGCATATAAATGCATATAAATGCCTTTTTAGGCATTTAAAAAGTTGTTCAAAAATCAAGCACAAAAGTCTATTAAATTTATTTTGAAATTTAAATCGGGGCAGAGTGTGGTAGCTCATGCCTATAATCCCAGCACTCTGGGAGGCGGCAGAGGCAGGAGGATCACTTGAGGCCAGGTGTTTAAGATCAGCCTGGGCAACCAGGCATGGTGGCACTTGCCTATAGTCCCAGCTATTCAGGAGGCTGAGGCAGGAAGACCGATGAGCCCAGGAGTTTGAGATCGTAGTGAGCTATGATGACAGCCCTGCACTCTACCCTGGGCAACAGAGCAAGACTGTCTGAAAAAAAAAAAAATTAAATTGAATTACAGCCCTAATCAAAATGATATTGGAGGAACCACGAAGCCTACGCATGAAAAGCGTGTCTGCTGTTAAGTGGCTATGAGTGATTTCTTACCGATAGGTACCACACGCAGCAAATGGCACCCTGCCCAGATCCCTCAGGCCTGACCACTGCCATGAGCGCCAGCACTTCAGCTGCCAGTTGCACTGCATCCCTTTGCCTGAGGGTGTGAACACCGGGAGTATGGAAGAACGAACACCCTTCCTCCGCCTCCCTCCCGCACTCCTCAACCAATGTGGAAGGGGAGGGTGTTAGTTAGTGTACCGACGTTCCAGCTCCCTTGGCTTTCACCGGGGTAACACGGGGGAGAGTGCTTTGGGCCATTTCCCAGGACTCTCCGGCCACCCGTGGCACTTGACGATGGGTGCTTGGTGATGCACGCTTTACTGGCTGCCTGCCCTTCCCTGTCCCACTTCCCCACTCCCCCACCAGCGCTGCTTTGCGTCCTATGACCCCACCACCCCAGCCACGACTAATTGGAACAGCAGTTGGCTGGCCAGTAACCTCTGAAGTGACCTATTTTGAGACGTAGGAGGGCGCTGAATACTGAATAGATAGATGAACTCAGACAATCCTCTCATGGGAAGTTCAAGTGTGAAATACTTGAAAACAGAGTTGATCGTGGTGACAGAAACTCAGAGACACACTGGCAGGGTGCTGAGAGCACAGGGAGAAGAAGATCAGAGGCAGTGGCACAAAACGTCTTCCATAGTCATGGCAATCAAGTGTTTTACGTGTGTCAAGGTTTCATTTTATAATGAGTGAACCTGGAATGAAAACCAGTATCTTCCGCCTTTAATGTATCTACTCAGATGTCTACATTTTCTTTTCTGTAAGCCGGCAATATCTTACACATTTCAAATATATTATTTCAAGTATCACTGTATCCCCGAAAGTTTTTCTTCTATACCTGACATTCCAAAGGTTCAATAAAGTAAGTTAACCCTGGAACTTTGTCAATTATCCCAAAAGGCCCTAAACTGAAATTTTTCATATTTCAGGGCTTAAGAAGCATAAAATATTCCTCTTTCTTTGGCAGTCTGCTTCTTTCCACACTTCTGTGAATGTCAGTAAAAATAAAAAAAAAAAAATTCTTCAAAATATCAGCATTTTTCTTCCAGTTAGAGAAGATATAACTTATATCTTCCACTATGTCACAGCCCAAATTGTAGCTGAAAACAGATCTGTATCTTGGGGCTGAAAGATTTTTGGTGTTGCACATGTGTTAATGATGCTTCTTAAAGCTATTTAAAAGAAAACAATAATGTGTTAGAATTTTTTGGAATGTTTGTAGCCATTATCTTGTGTTCTTGGTTCAGGAACCCATGAGATAAGGAGGGCAGATGTTACCCTCCTCCTGAAAGATGAGGAAATGGAGATACCAAACATTTAGTTAACTTTGACAAGGTTCAAATGAACTTTTGGTAAAGCCAGGATCCTCTTGGCCTGGGACTCTTTGTCCTCCACAACTATGAGGTTGGGTAATTTGGAATCTATAATTTTAACATCGTGAGTTCCTTGGGGGCAGAGATCATGTCTTTTTTTTTTTTTTTTTGAGACAGAGTCTCACTCTGTTGCCCGGGCTAGAGTGAGTGCCGTGGCGTCAGCCTAGCTCACAGCAACCTCAAACTCCTGGGCTCAAGCAATCCTTCTGCCTCAGCCTCCCAAGTAGCTGACAGGCACGTGCCACCATGCCCGTCTAAGTTTTCTATTTTTTAGTTTGCCAATTTTTTTCTATTTTTAGTAGAGACGGGTCTCGCTCTTGCTCAGGCTGGTTTTGAACTCCTGACCTCGAGCGATCCGCCCGCCTCGGCTTCCCAGAGTGCTAGGATTACAGGCATGAGCCATCGCGCCCAGCCAGGGATCATGTCTTCTAATTTAATGACTTAGAACACTATGATACACATGGAATGCACTAAATAGACATTCAACTATGACAGTCTAAAGTATTTCTAATAGGCCCAAAGTATGTTAAAAGAGCCTCTGAACAAGAAACAATCCTTGACATTCTTATTAATTTTGAGAGCTCATGGATTTTGATTTTTTAAGTCTGAAACACCCACAATATCAATTTCTCTCTTCATATGTTCTATCTAATACTTTCTTTTAAAAAATTAGGAAAGCAAGAATTCATATTATCTTTCCTTTTGAAAATGAAACAAAGCTTTTTAAATGTATCTAAACTCCATTGCTAACTAATTCCGGCAGCATTGTGCCCCATTTTGTCCCATAATACTGTTTGGCTAATGAAGGTCAGAATTATTAGCAAGTATTATTTTCAACTTTATATTAAAGAAATACGCATCACAGTTCACTATAAATTTATAGTTTAGAGGCTATGTGTTCTATTTTGAACATACACTTGAAGTTTTCTTTTGCTACTTTTAAAGATCTAGCATTTTGTTTCTATACTAATTAAACAGTGGAGAAGAGGTGGAGTGATTTCTGTGAATTCTTCCTTTTAAGGAAAATGTTTGTGAATTGAAGCACAAGGCCTCTACTCTTGTTCCTTCAGACTTAAATTAGGACAGGGATTTCTAGCTGAATTGTTCAGTCTGATGACCTTTATTTCTAGCTAACAGACGCATGGGAGCTCAGGAATCTCATAATTATACCCTGTGGACCAGCTCCAGAACCAGCTTCCAAGTAGGACTTTGGAGAGTCATTTCACTATCAGTCCGTAGCTTCAGGGCTCAGAGCCAGGGCTACCTTTTACCTTAGCTGAATCTTCTCATTGCTCTTGGAGGTTTATGGGCAGGTGCCACCATCTGATACCTAGTCTTCAGATACTCCATCATTTCTGCTGAGATGACAGCATTTCAAACTGTGTTTCCAAAAGCCCAAAGCTCTCAAATGGCAAAATCCAAAATTCTTTTCACCTTAAATTTCATTTGTGTGTCTTTCTAGACAGGGTTTCTCACCCTGTCTTCACCAGGGGAAGATTCCTTTCCCTTCCTCACCAAGGTCACCTTTAAAGCCCATGAGGAAATTTTTGAATGTGTTTAGGGTCTGGGCTGTCAAAGCATATTCCTCAGATCACAAATCATTCCTATCTCCCTCTCCTGCACAATTCCTAGAGCTCAGAACAAGCTGCATTTTGAACGGAGAATTCTTGAATTAACATTGATTTTCAATATGGGCTTAGTATCCTGATAACCAAGAACAAATTCATTTGTGTGGGTTATCAGCAACCTCTGACAATATTGTTTCTTGGAAAAGGCTGATGATAGCATATTTATATGTGAATCTTATCCCTACAATTCTGAACTTCTCGCCATGTGTATATTTGCTTTACTTGAATGTAATATATTGGGCTGTCAGAAATAACATCTAAGGAACACATCCTGGAAAACTTAACCAATGGTTCTTGTTCAATAGCAGACACAGAAAATGAGAGATCAATAGATGAGCAAATAATTACATAATTAAGAGAAGTCATTTAAATTTAACCCCATCACCCTTTAAATCCATAATGTATTACAATAAGCATTAATATAATGGTATGTGGGGTTTTTTGTGGTTTTTTTTTTTTTTTTTTTGAGACAAGAGTCTCGCTCTGTTGCCCAGGGCTAGAGTGCCATGGCATCACCCTAGCTCACAGCAACCTCAAACTCCTGGGCTCAAGCAATCCTTCTGCCTCAGCCTCCTGAGTAGCTGGGACTACAGGCATGTGCCACCATACCCGGCTCATTTTTTCTATATATATCTTTAGTTGGCCAATTAATTTCTT
>CAUYRT010060432.1:0-15000 GCA_963574885.1 Lepilemur ruficaudatus
CCCTCCACAGTGCCCACCACGTCGCTCAGACGTGGGCTTACCCCCAGCCCCCAATTCCCTAGTGATCGCTCCCACCACTTGAGCACCATAGTGTTAATCAGTCAATACCAGTTTGATGGTGAGTACAAGTGGGGCCCATTCTTCCGGTCTTATGTCACCTCACTTCGAATAATGGGCTCAAGCTTAATCCAGGATAATATACGTGGTGCTAGCTCACTGTCATTTCTTAAAATTGAGCAATATTCCATTGTAAACATATACCAAATTTTAATAATCCACTTATGAATTGACGGGCATTTGGGTTGTTTCCATGACCTAGCAATAGTGAATTGTGCTGTCGTAAACATTTGGGTGCAGATGTCTTTATAATAGAATGACTTATGCCTTTTGGGTAGATGCCCAATAATGCTATTGCTGGATCAAATGGTAATTCTATTTTTATCTCTTTGAGGAATCTCCAAATTCTTTTCCACAAAGATTGCACCAATTTGCAGTCCCACCAATAGTGTAAGAGTGTCCCTATCTCTCCACATCTTCGCCAGCTTTTGTTATTTTGGGATTTTTTGATAGAGGCCAATCTCACTGGGGTTAGGTGGTATCTCATTGTGGTTTTGATTTGCATTTTTCTAATGATTAGAGATGTTGAACATTTTTTTATATGTTTGCTGGCCATTATTGTGTCTTCTTTGGGAAAGTTTCTGTTCATCTCCTTTGCCCATTTATAAATGGGGTTGTTTGATTTTTTCTTGTTAATTCTTTTGAGTTCTAGGTAGATTTTTGTTATCAGACCTTTGTCAGAGGTGTAGAGGGCAAATATTTTCTCCCATTCTGTAGGTTGTCTATTTGCTCTAGTGATAGTTTCTTTCAGACATCGGCCTAGGCAAAGAATTCTTGAAGAAGACCCCCAAAGCAATTAATGCAGCAACAAAAATAAAGAAATGGGATCTGATCAAATTAAATAAACTTTATTTTTAAATAATTATTTAAAATGAAATTAAGCAAGTAGTTGATTTTGAGGGCTCAATCAAGAGGAATAAAATTAACTAAATTTCCTACTGTCCTGATGACAGGCCTAGGTGCTGTGCTCAGATGCAGATATGTCCTTTCATACACTTTAGTTTTCTCCTTCCCCCATTTTATTATGAATCTTTCAAACAATTGTTTGTCAATGTTACTGTTTTGGGGCAGTCTGCTCTAAGGTGCTTCAAATTAAGTAAGAATGACATAAATGTACAAAAATTTAAATATATTGGTTGGATTATAAAGTTTTTAATTTTGCGTGTCATTAGTGGTATTTTGTAATTTACCTTTCCATGCCCAAATGAGGTTATAGGTTATAACCTATGACATTTATCATCCCACATGCTGTCATGGAGTTTTTTTTTTTAATTATTTTTTATTTCAGCATACTACAGAGGTACAAATGTTTAGGTTACCTGCCTTTGCCCCACCCGAGTCAGAGCTTCAAGTGTGTCCATCCCTCAGATGGTGTGCACTGCACCCATTAAGTGTGTATATACCCATCCCCTCCTCTGCCCTCCCACCTGCCCCACACCTGATGAATGTTATTATTATTTGTGCACTTAAGTGCTGATCACTTCATACCAATTTGATGGTGAGTACATGTGGTGCTTGTTTTTCTATTCTTGAGATACTTCGCTTAGTAGAATGGGCTCCAGCTCTATCCAGGATAATACAAGAGGTGCTGGATCACCATTGTTTTTTGCGGTTGAGTGGAACTCCATGGTATACATAGACCACATGGGACAATGTCAAACCACCATCTGCCTTTCTTATTTGTTCCTCTTCAGAAAACAAGCTGAGACAACTGCCCTTCCACACTCTTGACTGTTGTTCAGAGCTGGAGGGTCTTTCTAGGAGTGATAATTAGACTGTATATTTCGGTAAGAACATAAACATCCATAAACTCATCTTCTAATATAGTGAATGTTTACAAGGGATTGTTAATACCAAAGTCTCTTCCTGTATATTTTTCTCATGCAGTAACATTTTAAGTTATTGCTAATGAATGTGTAATGCGTCTTTGAACAGATATAGTTTCCCCATATGATGTAGGGAAACTATTTAACTGCCAAATGCATTATACAGCCATTATACTCCATAAATTCAGAGGAAAGGTGATTTTTAGGGACACTTATTCAAGGTTTTCTTGTCATGACATTTTATGTTCAACAAGGTAATATTTTAGTTCAACGATTTCAGTGACTTACAGCCACATTATGCCAGTGATTTACAAAGTCCTATTTGATTAACTTCCAATTTTTCTCTCGCTTTTCTTTTTAAATTGAAAAAATATCTTTAATTCATCTCAGTCATGATCATATTTTATATGAATATATATGTAAAGTGTTCTGACCTTTCTATATCAGTTAAAACTTACTTTCTGATCTCAGTAACAAAAATCTGACTTCAGAGGTCTATCCTCATAAAGATTTATTGTCTTACATAAAATAGGTATGGATGTAGCCAACTTCCAGGGTTCAGAAAAAAAACGCACAAAGTCGAAAGGGTTCTGATGTACTTGTATCTTCTATCTATACCGCCACCTTAAGCATGAAGCTTCCAAACATAGGAACATCCCTTGTAAGAGGAAAACAGCTAGGACGGCAACACTCAGCA
Organism: Lepilemur ruficaudatus; assembly: GCA_963574885.1. Classification (NCBI taxonomy): domain Eukaryota; kingdom Metazoa; phylum Chordata; class Mammalia; order Primates; family Lepilemuridae; genus Lepilemur; species Lepilemur ruficaudatus. The sequence goes on from CAUYRT010060432.1 coordinate 2,641, forward strand.
CCTCTCACATCAATGTTTACAGCAGAAGAAGCCCTGCCGTTATTATATATCTCCATGTGGACAGCAGAGTTAATGAGATAAAGACAATTTTTTAAAAATAAAAATTAAAACAATGTTTAAATCACGGATTTTATTCACTAAGATTCTTACAAGAATGATTACATTAAAGATATGTTTGAAGAATGTCAAGGTTCCTGAAAAATTATTTTGTTATAGGTGAAGAATTTTTCAGATCTTTATTTGCAAACCTGGTCTGCAGAACTGTTTATACAAAATTGTAGTTTAACAAATAATTCTTTTGTTTTAACCTTTTTTGTTTTTAAGATATGTCAGACTTCACATACCAGTATTGTCAAAAATGGTAATGGGCTAAAGATGGTCTATAGTATCGGTGAGTTTTACTTGTGCGCTCTTTTGTTAGCAATCTATTGATCATTCAGCAATGTGAAAGTACCTCAGAAGTGACTTACAATATATTTGTACCATTAATGATTTACCATAATAACCCTAGCAGACTGATTTACTCCTAAAGTTGCATTATCTATTCATAAGATTTATTAAAATATCCATACATATTTTTATGCAGGGCATAAAGTTTATAGTGATTGGACTATTAAATAGTTGTAAGTTGTCAACAACTTATAGAACTTAATTTTCTTTAATAGCAGATGATTTCTTAATAAATGGCTAATGATGCGCTTCATCATCTTAATGAAATACGAAGCACTTACGATGGATGTTCTCGCAGTGGAGGTAACAGTGTGCTCCATTAACAACACTGTAGATGACTCATAATTTGCTACCATGTTTTTCCCCACGTGCTTCTGCCGTGAGTACATTATTGATGCATCGTATCTGCCATTAAAATAAAGTGAGGAAAAACCCAAAATGACACTATCCACTTAAGTTATTCATCCCATTCAAACATTTCGTGCCAAAGGGAAAAGTTAAATTAACATTCTAAAACTCATGAAACCAATACTCACAATGATTTTTCATTGCTTCATGCTAAAAATACCATGATATTATGTTTGTGTCTTGTTTATTATGTAAGCCTTGGATCCTTTGACGACTTTGAACTGCCTATGGCTCACCTGAGCCAAATGATATCCACAGATTTTCTCAATATCTTCTTCAAAAACTAACTGAAAGAAATCTGAGAATTGCTTTTTCAAGCGAAGTGAGTTTGATATTTTAGTGCTTTGGAATGTATCTGTTATTAAAGTTATCAAATCAGAAGAATCCTATCTACTCTTGAATTGTCCTACCTGTGTAAACCTATTCTTTTTCACTAGGTGTGTTTTCAAATGGTTTTTGTTTGACTTACATCATATTTAGTTTGTCAATTAACAAGTACTGACTTAGCGTCTGCTATACGCAAGGCATGGCATTCACACCCAAGATGTCTCTTAGGACATCTTACTCTCTTGTAAGTCTGCGCCTCAATTGGACTGAATCAATGCCATAACTTCCACATTCAGGAGGTCCTAGAACTTCACTTCCTAATGACTTCTCACATGTCTCCAGGATGAGGCTGATTATTCCCCCACTCCCAAACCCCTGCATTACTCACAGTCTCTCAGTCCAGAAACTTCCAGCATGCCTCAGGTGTTTCTTATGTTACACTCCCCTATTGCTTAGCAACAAGGATACATTCTGAGAAATGCATAATTAGGCGATGTTGTTCAGTAAACGCCATAGATTTTACATAAATGTAGACGATATAGCCTATTGCTCCCAGGCTACAAACGTGTGCAGTGTGTTACTGAATACAGTTGGCAACTGTAACATAATGGGAAGAATTTGTGGATCCCAAAATAGAAAAGCTACAGTAACAATATGATATAAAAGATAAAAAACGGTACCCCTGTGTAGGGCGCTTACCATGGACGGAGCTCTCTGGTGAGTCAGTGAGTGAGAGGTGAGTGAACATCAAGGCTAGGGCTGCTGGACACTACTGTAGACTTCGTAAACGCTGTATATTTAGGCTACACTAAATTTAGACAGAAACTTTTTCCTTCTTCAATAATAAATTGACCTTAGCTTACTGTCACTTTTTTTATTTATATACTTGTAATTTAAAAAATTTTGACTCTTTTGTGACAACACTTAGCTTAAAACACAAACACATTATACAGCTGTACAAAAATGTTTTCTCCATTTACATCCTAATTCTATGAGCATTTTCTATTTTTTTTTTTTACTTTTTTTTTATTGGGGGAAAACTACAAAGCATTTACAGTACAATGTTTACAGTCACAATTTGTAGTGAGCTGATTTCCCAAAATATATTACTTTTAAATATTTTGTTAAAAACTAAGAAAAACTAAAAGTCATGTAAATGCATGACTTTTGTCTAACTATGCATTACATTTTCCATTGCAAGGAAATACATTTATACACTTATAAAGTTTGAACCAACTACCTATAAGAGTCATCCGCAAAGGTAAAGAATAGGATTTTATTATAGGATTTAGAACTGAGAGTCTAATGAATTTTTTAATACTATAATAATAGTTTATACAGTACATCATATTGCTTAAGTCCTAGTGTTCTCAGAGTCTTCATATAGCATAATGTTACATGGAAATCAATGCTTGTCTTTTTGTTTTCCATGTTTCTACTCACCAAAAGCTAACAATTTTCAGACAAGATCCGTGTGCCCTTGTGAAACAACCCCCCCAAAAAAAACCAAAAAGTGAAACCAAAACGAACCAAAAATCTCTGATTTTAAGTGCTAGACAGTAATTTGTCATTTTTCCTGACTTCTTACCCAGTTTTATCTTTGGCACTTTCCATATCGAATGAAGATACTTGCCGAGTTAGACTTTTGTGACCATTGACTACTCTTGTTGGAAAAGCCAAGCACTTAGAGAATAAAATTATACTGAGAAAAACCATGAGATCAGCTGTCTCCTCCGTGCTGTCAACTTAAGCCCAAATTCTTTCAGGAAATTGTTAAAAGGGCCCTCATTGTCATTCTAGGATGCTGAAAGACAGCTCTCATTTCAGAGTAGTAGAAACGAGTTTGTATGCTTTGTTCAAACCATGTTTAGCAATTCCTTCTAGAGAAACTCAGTCCTACGTCCATGTCCTTCTGTGGTACCTTCAACAAGTCTCCGCAGAAATATCCTACTGTGATTTTTTTGGTTTGGCATCAATGTCCCAAATCTATAGTTTTTTTGAGAGACCAGCATACTGTCTTTCTTAAACCTCTCCAGCATTTAGCATAATAATTCATGTATAAAAAGTGATGAACACATGTATTATATATTAGAAAAATTAAAAAGTTACTACATAGTGTATTTATATAACTGGTTTTAATAAATTTGTTAGGCATTGTTTCTAATTAATTTGGTAAAGTTATTTCTTACTAAGTTAAGGTTAGTGGAAATTTGTGATTTATATTGATATTTGGTGTGCAGTTTAATTCCTGTAGATGAGAATAGATACTTTTCTTTTCTGTTCATAAGCAGGTCAGCAATTCAAAAGCCCACTGACTTGAGCTTCCATTCTATATCGAAAGGTCTTCAAATAGGAGATGCAAGCTAGATAGATTTTAGTGTAGTATTATTATTTTGTTAATATTCTTGATGCTTAGTGAGAAGGGTTGTTTGTTTTTTATTGCTTGTTAAATACAAAAATGGATATGGAAGTCTAGGAAATGTTTTTCACATAAACTATTAAATATTGCCTCATATTAACAGGTTTATTAGTATTGAACTACTTGTGATTCTGGAACTAACACTACTTTGTCATTATGCAGTATCCTTTTAGTAACCTACTAGATTCAATTTTAGAGATGTTTAAGGATTCTTGTATTCAAATTAATAATTTGCTCTAAAGTTTTCTTTCCTATGATGCAAATCCAGATACAAATGGTAGCTTCTATTAATCTGGATAAGGTAGACTGTGTTGAAGTAATGAATAAACCCCTGAATCTCAGTTGTTTAACCAAGAAAAGTCTACTTTTAGATGATGGCATCGATTCAGAGTTGTTGAGCAAGGGGCTCTGCTCCACAAAATCACTCAGGGCATTCAAGACAAAGAAACACCCATCTTCTTTCCACAGCATCTGGAACGTGAGAACTTCATAGTCACGAGGCAGAAGAGCCTGCATGGAGATCTCACACTGGCCTAGGCTGTGCCAGCCAAATGTCACGTCTTGCAGCTCGTTGGTCGAAACTAGATTTGTGACTCGTCAAGCAGCTGGATTGTACAGTCTTTCTTGTGCCTGAATGGGGACTTGCATTTCCTTACCTCATAGCAACCTTGAGCATATTTCTATATTGGATATGCTCTAGAAGAATTGTAATAACTTACAATGTTTACTTCCTAAAATTTTTGCAAGGATTAGATAGGTTAATATGTGTAATGCAAATAGGGTCTGGTACATAGTAAGCACTAAAACCTGTCTGCTTTTATAATTATTATATCAATTAGTAGTACAGTACTCCTCCCCCTCCACAGGGAATATGTTTAAAGATTCCCAGTGGATGCTTCAAACCACAGATAGTACCAAACCCTCTATACTCTATGCTTTTTGCTACACATACGTATTATAAAGTTTAATTTATAAATTAGGCACAATAAGAGAATAACAACAATAATAAAATAGCATAATTATAACAATATATAGTTCACAATTTCGTGGACAGAAGGCCTATTCTTGCTTGAAAATCTTAGCAACCACAGCATATGACTTTTTTTCTTTCCTCATTTAACTCAGCAATGTTTCGTCTTTTCACTCAAAGGAAGCATTTGTGGTTTCTCTTTAATATATCCAAATTGCTTGTATCATCACTACTGTGCTTTGGGGCCACTAGTAAAATAAGGGAGCCTGGGATGCAAGCATTGAGATGCCATGGCAGTCAATCTGTTAACCAAGAGGGTTACGTTACTAAGTGACTAATAAATTGGTTGTGTACTGTACAGGGTGGATCCGCAGAGCAAAGGAATGCTTTGGGTCCCGTGCGGGATGAAGCAGGTTCCATCATGCTCAGAATGGCACACAATTTAAAACTTAGGAATTGTTTATTTCTGGGATTTTCGTTTAATATTTTGATCATGGTTGATCGTGGGAAACTGAAACCACGAAAAGCAAAACTGTGGGTAACAGGGGACAACTGTAATAAAGGTGGCAGTGGCAGTGGCATAGACAGCAGCAATAGTTACATTTTCAGCAGCAAGGTGGTAGTGATCCTGTAACAGCAGAGGCAGCAGCAGCGACAGCAGTAGAAGTTGTAGTGGGGATGGAAGTAGCAGGCGCAGCAGCAGCACTAGTAGAAGTAACAGTAGCAGAGCTAGTAACAGTGGCAGTAGCGGCAACACCCACAGTAGCCGTGGGGACAGCAGTAGTGGTGGTTGTTCCGGTTCCCTGGTTGCTGGGCAGAATCCACACATGCAGGCACAGACATAGGACTTCAACTTTTTAGCCTGCAGGTTTTATGCACCATTTTTGATTTTATCTTTGTTCTATTCATAATTCTGTTAGACATTCAGTAAAACACTATCTTTTTTACCCAAGGGGGAAAGTGTCAAATGGTTCATTCTGCTATGGCGGCACTTTCTTTATGTGCCCACACAACTGTTTTCCTTTCCTACGGGGTGGTTAAAACTTCAGGCACTGGAACCAAGTTTTCTGAGATTTTCTCCTGCCTCTGTCCCTTCTGAGGTTTCTCACAGTCGTTACCTGTGAGGTGTGACTCATAACAGTATGGTCTTGCAGAATTGTTTTAGGGATTAACTAAGTTAACATTCTTAAGGTACTTACAACAGTGGGGAGCCTGGAACGACTGCTCTGTTGGGTTTCTCTGCTGTTTCTCTGCCAAGTGGCATCATCAGCCCCCTTTTTCTCTTCATCAGACATCAGAAATTTCTCTGTCTTGGAGCTGATTGGTTGTTTTTAGGCCCTACCTGTTATGTTTCGTAATCCATTCCTTATACTTTCTTTGACAATTTTTATTGCTTTTGTCGATGTCCAGGCAATTAGTGAATCAGTGTTTTTTTTTTTTTTTTTCTCAGTGAATGCATTTAGAGTTACATTTTCTTTTTCCCAATTGTTTGATCTGTATTTTCTTAATGGCAAATAATGTACAATATTTTTTCAGGTCCTTATTGGCCATTCATGCAATGTGTCTTTTCAAATTTTTTGGTCATTTTTTATCATTATTGAATAGCAAAAGTTTTATATACATTGTTTATACTCTATTTTGGATATTACAAATATTTTTATTAGTTTGGTGCTTGTCTTCTCATTTTATTTCTTATATCTTTAAAAGCACACACATTCGCATTTATTTTACTGTTTGTAATGTATGTATTCTAAGAAACTTTTGTGTGTCCCAAGGTCACAGAGATTGTTTTCTATATTGTCTTCTAAAAATCTTATAATTTTAGGTTTTACACTTTGGTCCATGATCCATTTAAAGTAAATGTTGTGAGATGGGTTGTCCTTCTACCCATCACTAAATACAGGGATGGTCAATTGTTCCAACACCCTTTGCTTTTAAAATACATCTATGTCTATCATTCTACTAACGTTTTAATTTTGTCTCACCAGTTTGATGGGTTTTTTGGTGTTGCTGCTGTTGTTTCTTCTTTTGGCTTAGCTCATGTATTATCATTATTTGCTTTTTAGTTGTACATATTTTTACTATACATTCAGGAGTTACTTTTACAGATTATAACATAGCTCCGTGTGCTATTTTACCTTCAAATACATCGTTTTATCTGCATCTTTCCATGCAGTACTAGCACTTGAGGACACTTGAACTCCATTCACGTTTTTACCTTTTTAATATTTTATGTTATTTTGGTTGTCTACTTTATATTTACATGTATTTTATGTAACACATGACACCTTATTGTTGTTAATGTTACTTTTTATTTATACTTACCAATATGTCATATGTATTCTTTCCGTTGTTCTCGACTCTTCTAAATTTATGTTTCTATCTTTGATTATTTAACTTTTGCAAGAGAATCACTTTTAATATTTCTTTAAGCATAAGTCTGCAGATGATAATTTTATCTGTTTTATTTGTTCTCTTCTTATTTATGTTACTTGCATCTTTGTAGGAGACTTTCATTTGGCATGCAATTGCAGATTGGAAATTATTTTCTTTCAGCCATTTAATGACATCCTCCCCTTGCCTTCTGACTGCCCTGTGTCTGCTGACAAAACATGCTGTCAGTCTTTTTCTTATTCCTTTAAAGATTATGTGTATTTTTTTTTATTTCTGCCTACTTTTCAAATTACCCCTTTGCCTTTCATTTTCAACAGTTTTATTATAATTTGTCTAGGTGTGGTCATTTTGTATGTTTCTTTGTGTGGTTATATTTGCAAGTTGCCTGCATTCATTGAGCTTCTTGAATCTGTGGGTTGATTTCTTTATTGGTTTTGGGAAATTATAGATTTCTGTTTCAGTCTCTCCCTCCTTTTCTTCTGGGATTCTAAGCATAGGTAAGTCAGTAAGTCAGATCTTTTGACTAGGCCTCCCACTTTGAAGCTCTTGATATTAACTTTCTCCAGAGAAGGATCACCATATCCTTTGGTAGACAGCTATAGTGGAACAAATCACTTTATTTCAGTCTGGGTCTGAGCTGACGAAATGTGGGTTGAAATTTAGAGACGTCTGTCGACTTCTGATTCTCCCCTGCAGCCTCTGCATAGCTCTCCAAATACTGAACTTAGAGCTCTCCAAATACTGAACTTAGAGCGTGTGGCATTGCCAGGGTTGCAAATACATGGATGTGGTCAGGTCCAATTTCTGCCTCCTCTACATTGGAAGTCTACTGAAAACCACACTCTGATGCCAGCTGCTGTCTGCTTAGCTCCTCACACAGTGGCCCTTGCAGTTTAAGAATTTTGCAAATGTGCAGAAGGGTCATAAAACAGAGCACAAGCCCACTAATCAGCATTTCTCTTCTCTGTGATTTTGGCCTCTCAAGCAAAAATCATCTACCATTTTGGTTCCACTTATGCCGTTAGCATAAAATCCTAGAAAAGCCATCTTTGGGTGAAAAGTCTTCACATTTATAAAACTTTTGACACATGCTGCTAAATTGTCCTTCTCAAAGATTGAATCAATTTACTCTCTTTCCAAGGTGTGTAGCAGAAAGTATATTTACTTGTAAAGTGATGATCTTTTGTAATCTCTTCCAGCAATATAGGCAATAAATGAACATGCCCAAAATTGAAGGAGTAATTTTGTCTACCAGAAAATTCTTCTATAAACAGGAGAGAAAATGAGGTGGCCGAGAATCCTTTTTAGTTTAATAAGAGAAGATAAACTGATGGCTTTTCTTTCATGAACACCAATCATCACATAGAGATCATTATAAATGCAGCATTAGACAGTGTGTCAAACAATATTGCAGAGAATTTAGAATTTCACCCATAGAACTTGGCTGTGAGAAGAGATAATCCTTTGTTTTATGCTTGTCACTGTTTTGTGTATATTTTTCCATCAAGGTATAAATAATCGTTTATGTGTTTTAATGGCCTATAAATGATTTGAAGTTTGGAACTCTATTTATCCCCATTTACATGAAACAGCTCCTCCTACACTGTGGGTACTTAATAAGAGTGTCTTGAATGGATGTTTCCTGAAGTATATGTACTTAGCAACATCAGCAAAATCTTTGATCTAAATTATGTCATCCTAAGAATGGCCTTTTCTCTAAAGTATCTTTAGTGAGTGGCAAATAGGTTCCTCTTCTGTTGATAAAAACTTAATTGTGCATGCAAACATGAAGAAGCCTGCAGTGGGCATCAGCAGTCAATACTGATTATAAAGAGTTATGTAATTTATTTTCTCAATTTTTTTTTATATTTCCTAATTTCAAAATATTTTCCTGCTAGTCCAACTAGTATCCAAATAAGTAGGAATTGCTGTTTTTATGCTGTTATAACTTTGACCTAACAGATTCTGGCAATCTTTCACAGTTTCTGCTGTAGAGATCTGTGAAGTATGGATGTGTATGAGCCTGAGAACAAACAGTGGCTCCCGCAAACTAGGGCAGAGGACTCCGGCTATGCACTCTACAGTGTAGTAGAGAGGCCCGGAGAATCATTTGCCACTACTTCACTCATCTCTCTCGGTCAAGATTCTCCCTGTGCCATAATAAAATCCTCTTGCCTCCGTCAGGCCTGGGGTGTTAAATATACCTGCGGAGCTTCAGGCTCATCCTCACAAACGCTCTCTCTAAGCTCACGTTTCACAGGGCAGTGGAGCCCGAAGTATTGATGAAACTATTAATCAAAATGTCACTCCTTCAAATTTTAAATTACAGCATTTAATATTCCTATGACAGTCATGATTTTAAAGGACATTGACTTCATTTTTTCAGATTAAAAAGTCTCCAAAATTCTCAACTACTTAATGCCCTAAGGGATAAAAATTCTTCCAAACTGTAGGCAGGCTGCAGAACTAGGGTAAAACCATGGCAGACCGTCAAGGAAAATCCCTCGACAATAACTATATCAACAATGTTGGGGGGGGATTGTTTCTGCCTAAACAACTGGGTCACTATTTACTCCTGTGCTAACCAGGTACAACTACGGTGATACTGGAAAGTATTTTTCCACAGTAGGTTAAGAAATAACGTGGTGCACATCTACACAGAAATATGACTTGAATCTTCCTGAGTTTCAGTTTGCCCTGTTAAGGGAAAAACTATAAGCTGTGGGATGTATGCAGTAGAGGGAAGCGAAAGGAACGTGGTGGGTGAAAACAATGTTACCAAGAACATTATCTTAACGCGTTTCCTGAGAAACCGAGGATACCTGTCTAAATGCATGAAATATGTTAATTTTTTGTGAGTAAATACATTTTCTTTTATAAATTTTTGTTATGCACAATCTATGCACTTTAGTATATAAAGTTTATTCATTTAAGTTTTAGTATGAACAGTTAGGGCAACAGTAATAATGGGTAATTGGAACAGATACAGAAAAGTATTTCATTGATTTTTCCTTTGCTTCTTCTTTTATTCGTCCATCCATTCATTCATTTATATTACTTATGTATATTTTGTTTCTGTTTTGAATTGTCTGAGACTATGTTTTTGATATCATGTTCTTTCCCCTTACTCCTTAAGCCTATATCTCCTAAGAACAAAATGTTCTTATACGTAACCATAGTAGGGTTGTCAACTTCAAGAAAATAATATTGGCATGATGTTTTCATCTAACCAACACTGCATATTCTAATTCATTTATTTGCCCCAATAGTATCATTTCTATAATTTTATTTTTTTCTGGTACAGGTCTAGCCTAGGATTGTATATTTCTTCTGTCATTTGTCTTTGGTCTTCTTTAGTTCTTCAGACTGTCACTGCTTCTTGACGGATATTTTGAATACAGGTCAGACATTTTACAAAATTTTCCTGAATTTGAGTTTGTCTGATATGTTCTCATGACCTGATTGATTCGGTTCACATGTGACCTAGCTGGATTAGACATGATGCCATGCCCACAAGAGGACGGCTTTTGCTCCCACCAGTGATACGAATTTTGACCATCCGGTTGAGATTTGTCTGTTTTCTCCACTGTACAATTATATTTTCCCGCTTACAACCTTTGCCGTGAGAACCCTGACTGCTGATAACATTATCACATTTACTCTTCTGCTCAATTCTACAACACGCACGATATATTTTAGGATCACTGTGCCTACAAAACTGCAAGAAGCAAACCTAACGATAAGAGGCAAGATTTGTTTTTAATTCAGAAGATGAGTAATTTTGGCTACTGTATGGGTAGTTCACACCTTTAAGTAAATCTGATAATCTCTCCTAATTAGAAACTAATACAAGGATTTATGTCACAGATTCTATACACTAATTTTCTATACCCCTCACTATGATTACTTATTTTTAGAGTATTTCATCTGTTTGCATTATATATATGTCTATGTGAACTAATGAATTGGTTGGCTAACTCTGCATGACAAACTACTTGAAACACAAACCATTGATTTAGCTCGTGGTTCCCTAGGTGGAATAATGCAGCTGGGCCCAGTTTGGTGGTCCTGACTGTCTTTGGCTGGCTCACACGTCTGTGGTCAGCTGGAGAGGTGGTGGGGCATCGGCTGGTCCAGATGATCCCATCCATGTGCTCAGCAATTGTCTGGCTGTTGGTTGGGGCAGCAGTGGGCGACTGGATCGTGTGTTATCATCCAGCAGTGCACACGGAGGTTTTTGCGTTGAAGTGACAGTTTCTAAGAGTGTGAGCAGAGTGTACAAGACCTCTTGAGGTCTCGGTTTGTAATCAACTCACCTTCATCCTACCATATTTTATTAAGCAAAGCATGTAAGTGGGGAAGACTTAAAGGGTGGAGAAACATACTCCACCCCTTTGAGAAGGACATGGAAAGATACACCACAAAGTACACGGATACGTGGAAAAGCAAAGAATTGCGGCTGATTTTGCAGCCTATCCGAGGTCGTTTAAGTCTTTTTGAGAAAGGCTATGGCTTAAAATAAAATCAAAAACATACTAAAAAACATAAATCCATTGGTGTTTATAGAAGTGCACATGTGAATTGTGTGTCCTTTGGCTTTATGATCTCTTTCTTTGTCACTGCTTTATCTTCCCAATTATGTAACACAAATATCGAAATGGTTCTTACCTCCTATTACGGTGCATTTGAGGGATGAAGGCCCTTGGAGAAGACAAAGGTTCAAATCTGGTATTATCCACATATAACTGTTTAAAAAATTGTCATTACTTTATCTGTTCAAGCACTTAAGTTTAAAAGATCTTTTAGTAATGATTGCATGAGATATTGTGATGGTCAAAATTTTTCTAGTACTCGAAAACAAACATTCTCATTACTTGACATATTGTTTGGCATTGACATAGGTTCCATGGAATTAATGGAGCTTTGACCTTTACTTTACTGGATTATTTTCATATCACCAGCACATTCAAAGGCTGTTAAAATAAAGAAATGTCTTTAATATTTGAGAGAAATCTATTTTAACTAACCTGAAATCAGTCGATAGTTTTTCATCATTTTTTTTACTATGCTTTTGTTGCAAAGGCATTATATGTAACCAAAATGTTTGTACCTCCATAATATTCTGAAATTAAAAAAAAATCCCTAAACAATGAAAGATCTTTTAAAAAAAACAAAAACTAAAACAAAAACAAAATGTTTTTTTAAATTGATAATAAAATGAAGAGTAGGATTTAATTAATTATATTTTTAGTCTTTCCCTTCTGTCAATATGATCTCAAGTTCTTTTTGCTTGGACCATATATATTAGTTATTTGTTTGCAAAATACATACCTAGAGAATTTTCTTCATAGACAATTTATAAACTATATTTCAGTATTTGCATAATAACTCT